>JAEVLN010000018.1:0-64426 GCA_018350325.1 Globodera rostochiensis
GACCGATAATCTCTTTTAGTTTGAGAGAATTATTTTAATTCCAAAAAGCATTCAAAAAGCCACCACTTTCCCACTCCACTGAATCATCCCCTCCCCCCGGCGGCCCAATCACCGACCGATTTGTTCACTGAAATCAAATGGAGAGGGAAAGGAAGGAATGTTTATTTGTCATTTCATTCCTTTGGTGTTGTTAGATCTGTTTTGCGGTGTCAAAGTGGTGAAATGTGTTAAATAAATGTGTTCAATTTAGTTTGCTTAATAATTATTATATTTTTTATTGATAACCTCCCTCCCCTATGAATCTCCGTCGTCCGTCTTTCATTGTGTTGCTGCTTTGCTGCACAGTTAGTGGCGGTAATTTATATTTGATTTTTTTAGCAAATACATTTTTGGCCATATTTGACAATTTTACAGGCAATTTATGACTTTTTGGCCATATTTAGCAAGTTTTGGCCATATTTGGCCATATTTGACAATTTTACACACAATTTTATGGCCATATTTTGTAATTTTTTAGCCACATCTGGCAAGTTTTTGGCCATATTTGGTAATTTTCGGCCATATTTGACAATTTTATGGCCATATTTTGCAATTTTACCACACATCTTGCCTACATATTACTATGTTCCATAAAAGTTATGCAAAATTTCCAAAGGCATTTTCTTCGACGTGCCCTGGTACAACTCGTACATAGGGCTCACCCAGCTCAGCTACAACCCGGTGGGCAGCAGCCGCCTGTACTTTTTGAGCGTCAATGTGCGCATGGAGGAGCGCCAATATGATGACGATGAGCAGGCGGAACTGCTCATGGGCAGCGGATGAGATGATTTGAAATGGGACAAGAACGGAAGGATTAGCTTCAAAAATTATTGCATTTTAACGAAATTCTTCCAATATATTTTAATTAAATTTGTGACGCTAAAAACAGAAAGGTATCAATAAGTTGAAATAACTAAGCTTTAGATTTATTCCTCATGCAATTTTTCACTGCATTCATATTGATGATTGGTTGGGTTTCCGGGTTTTGCGCGTCCAGCTTCGATCTTTTTCAGCACTGATTTTGCTTTTCATCATCTTGTTGTATTCGGCCAGCAGTTTCTTGACTTGTTACTTCTGCTTTGCTCCTCCGTACCAATTTTGTTGAGCAATTGCCTCCAGACTTAATACTTAAGTATTTGATTAGGGACCGGTGAAATCAAATTTCGGATCCGGAACCGGATTTTCAATTTTGAAATCTGACCACAAATCCTGCCCTAAAAATCCCGCTGAGAAAGTGAAAGAGAGAGAGAGAAGCTAGGGGTAGAGAAAGAAAGTACGGGGGTGAGAGGATAGAGAGAGAGAGAGAAAGAAAGTGAGAGAGGCTATTAATTTTGAGCAAAAGTGCCGCCCCTATAGTGGTCATCTGTCACAAAAATGGTTTGCATATTCGTGATCAGCTCGATGAGTGAAATTGAATGGTATATGTATGATTTACGCATTTTGAGCTAGAACTGAAGCCAGAAATTGCAACGCCCAGCAAACCACCAAAACTCTTTGAGTTATTGATTGATTAGTGTTTTCGAGGCGCGCCCACCCATGACAAAACTAAATTTATAAAATTCCAGTACAATTAAGCACCGTTCTTAGCAGCATCCAGAAGCTTTAAAAATTCTATAAATTTTGAGCAAAAGTGCCGCCCTTTGTCTATCATCCATAGAAGTCACAGGAAAATTCATAAAAAATTTATTTTTTAATCCCTAGCACAGGAAACGAATGGAATAGCTAAAGTATACTATCAAACGTCATTCGCTAAAAAATGCTCACTCCATCCTCATTCTAATTTATGAAATAATAATTGAACAATAATTTTTCTATAAATCTTTGTAAAGTTTGACCACCCATAACTTCCTTCATAGTAGTCATCTGTCACAATAAAGGTTTACATATTGTAGAAAATATTATTGAATTGCATTCATTTATTTATTTAAAATATTCTTCATTTGCATAATTTGTTCAAGTCATTAGGTCAATTTAGAAAGCGCTTTCCATTTTCACAGCATTTGTCTACAATAAAAAAATCCTATTTTGCGTTCTAAACGCAATTTGCATTGCCTATTCATTTCCTTGCTGATTTGATCATAAAACTGATTTAATGGGGGCGGGCATATGCAAAAGTTGAATAAAACATTTTTTAATATTTAATTTTGCTTTTTAAAATATTTATTAATTTCAAATATTTGACCACCAACTGGGTATAACCTAAAATAGAGCCCCCGTGGGCTCTATTCCCCTCCCCCCAAAGAGGGACTCTATTTTTCAACCTATTTTTTCAGAAAATATTAACCAAATTTGCAAATTTTGCACAAATTTTAGTAATATGTGGACATTTTTAACCTGAATTTTTTTATTTAACAAATTTTTTTTTAAATTCCAATTTTTTGCTCAGCAAAATTGGTTAATTTTTAAAAAGCAGAGTTCAGCTTAAAGTTGAGATTTTGAAGAAATGAGGACCTTTTTACTTTTTGCGATGTGTTCTCGATTTTAAAACATTTAAAAGTTAATGTCAATTTTTTTGTCAAAATTAATTTGCATAAAAGAAATTCATAACTACATATTTTTAAAATGAACATTTTCAAAAGGTTCTTAGGGGGGGGGGGGGGGCTCAATTTTAGGTTTAACGGTATTAGGGTCTTTTTCATTTATAAATTGTTTTATTTTATTTTAAAACAGTTCTTAAACTGGGCAAAAACACTATTTGAATATGCACAAAACATTGTAGTGAAAAGAAAAAGGATGCGCCCGTCCGTGTCCACCTGCAGTCGAATCAATTAATGTGCAGTCAGCCAAACGCGAATATATTTCGATTTACATATTCATTTATTGGGTGGTATGACAGCTCCATTTAAATGGAATTTTTTATTCCTTCTCGAATCTGAAACAAAATCATTTAAAACAAACGTTTCTCGCCCAATTTGATTTACGGCAAAACCTATTAAAAAGCCAATAAAGTTCGAAGATATTTTTGTTATAAACCTTGCTATTAAAAAAATCGCAAAACTCCGGCACGGACCTGAAAAAAAACCCCCTCCCCCCCCCCCTCCAATCTAAACAATTATAAGGAATAGTGTTCGGCAAATGGCTTCGATCGATAAACGATACGAATTTCGATAAATTATCGTTATCGAAAAATATCGAAAAAAAGTTCGATTATCGCGATAAATATCGAAGCAATCTTTTTTTCCCCTTTACGTTTAAAAAAATGCATTAAAACAATCAATATTTATAGTTCAATTCCGGTAATGCTTTGTTAAGGAAGATCAGCGTTTATATCTTTAAATTAGAGTTGGCCAGGTTCGGGATTTTTGTTAAAAACCGGGATCGGGATTTAACAGCGAAATTTTTAATTTTTCAACCAAAATTTTAAAAATACGACAATTTTGCAGCTTTTTAGGAATGGTAAAGGTCCGGCGGCGCCGATAGGCACCGCCGGAAAAATTTTCTAAGGTCGAACAATATTTGTTAAGAAAATTGGTCCAAAAATTAGGAATGTTGCAAAACAAAGCCCTCCCTTCCTATGGTTTTTTGATTTCGTCCAACCAAAAAATGAAATGAAACTTGTGATTTGTCATCTAAAATTTGTTTTAAAAATTGAAAAAAGTTAAAAGATTTTTTAGAATTGTTTAAACTACCGTAAATATTCCGAAAAAATAATTTACATAGTAAGGGAACCGAACCCCACCCCCGCTGCATACAACCCTCACCACTACACCACACCAATTTGCACTTTTGCGCTCAAAAACCCCATCCTTAGGGGTGCATTTTGGATTTCCAAGTCCACGATAAATATCGCGATAATTTCTATTTTTCGATCGATAAACGATACGATATTTCGATAAATTATCGTTATCGAAAATTATCGAAATATCCGGATTTTCTTCGATCGATAGTATCGCGATAATTATCGAAAAATTTATCGCGATATATCGCGATAATTATCGAATTTATCGTATCGTGCCGAACACTAATAAGGAATGCCACAAAATTATATTTTTACTTCTTGCTAATTTTATTCAAATTTTGTTCAATTTTTCTTTGGGATTTTATTAATTAAAATCTTTTATTTGTTCTTCCAATCCGTTATCCGAAATCCGAAATCCGGTGTTTTTCTCAATCCGATATCCGAAATCCGATCCGACAAATTTTGGCAAATCCGATCCGAAATCCCGCTAATTTTTTAATAATATATTGATTTACTGTTTGGATAATTTTTTAATAATTATATTGGTTTACTGTGAATTTTGGTTGAGATGTGCTTTTTGACAAAAGTTTTCAATCCTTTTAGGAGAATCCTCCCAAATGAATTGATGTCCTATTGGTTTGTCTTCCCGCAAGTCTTATGTTGCGGTCTGGTTCGGACCCGCTTGAGTGCGAGCACTTTTTAATTTATTTTGGTTCTTTCGCGTGTGGTCCACCACTAAAAGAATTTTAGTAAATTTTCAAATTTTTTAAATTAAAATGCCCCCATTTACGTCTTTTAACAAAAAAAATCTCGATAATTTTCTTAGCTAATATCGTTAAATCTTCAAAAAAATTTCCCCAATGAACCTCGCCCATTCCTAAAAGCATCATAAATTACCGATTTTAAGTTGCAAAATCTCTTAACAAATTGAGTCAAAAATTCAAAATTTTTCCCGACGGCGCCTATCGGCACCGTCGGGCTCTCCTCCCCAAGAAATTAAATCTTTAGGGTGCAATGTGCCATAAAAAAGTCTTTTTTAGGGGTGCACTTTAGTTTGAAAAAATTTCGATTTAAAAAAAAAATTCCCAATTTTCCATAAAAAATTTTTTCATCCGAAATCCGTTATCCGAAATCCGGTGTTTTTTCAAATCCGATATCCGAAATCCGATCCGACAAATTTTGGGCTATCCGATCCGAAATCCGTATCCGACTTTTTTCCCAATCCGTTGCAACCCTGGTTGGAACACGTGTTTCGGTGTCCGATCGGCAAATAGTAAGTTGAGAGAATCTCCGGACGCCGTTAGAAATGCCCAATTCTTAAAAAAAACAAAATATTAAATGCCTTTTTATTGAACAGGCCAACCCGATTTTATGGATTGGAATCACGGCTAAATCCCGACCCAAGCCCGAAATCCACAAAAATGGTCGGTTAAGATCCCGACAAATCCGGACCCTATTAAATATATCCCAAAGATTTTTTTTTAGGATCCCGCGAAAGTTGGGTTTGAGAAAGTTCTGTTTTGGGTTTAATTTTGGGGTGGCAATGTGACCTGCCAAAAAATTAAATAATAAAATTAAAATTTCAACAACAAAAAAAAGTGCTGGATTTTAGTTTCTTCAAGTGGACGAACCTCGACATGGCCAGTTGTTGAACCTTGAGCATGAACGACGGCTTTATGTGCAGGCCGTGCCCGCGACGGGTAGGCCCCGGTGGGGGGAGGGGGGATCCTCCAAGTGCAGAATGAAAATGACAAGGCCACAATTCCCCGTTGGGCGAACAAACACTTTCCAAAATTTCCTTTTAATTAAAATTCATTGCTTTTAAAAGGGTTCTTTTTGAATTAGCCCAGAAAAATCCAAGTAAAAATCATGATCTCATTATTATATTTATTTAAAATGCCAATTAATAAATGAGAATTGGCATAACAAAGCACAAATGAAGATGGTTCCAATTTTGTGCCATTTGGCATAACTAAGCAAAATTCTGGCTTGCAATTTGTACCATTATTTTTTGTAATTTTTTGTTTTACATTTAAATCTCTCTCTTTTCCATTATTTCTAAATGTTTGTGCAGCTTGAAGTTTCGGAATATGCACGTATCAACACCGTGCTGGGCCTTTTGCTTGCGCGGGACGCTGACGCGCCACCGTTAGACCTGCAACGATATCGCATTGCGGCAGGCAACTTGACAACGTGCCCCGGTTGGTAAGTGAACGGAAGCGATTGGTCTTGTGAGAGTATTGTGTGAAAGTCATCAAGGCTGAGGTCAGGACATTTTACAGATTGGACATTTTACACAGGGACATTTCACACATTGGGCATTTTGCACACGGATGGCCATTTCTATTGTTCTTTTTGCTTGATTATTTCTATTTGCTATTTTCCAGCATATTTTTGTTCAATTTCCTTAACACAATTCATTAATTCTAAACATTTCCCTCCGCTCCCATTCCTTAAAAATGCTTTAAAAATGACCATTTTAATTTTGTTTGCAAATCCCTTAACAAATAAAAGTCTAAATTAGCAAAATTTTCTCGGCGGCGCCTATCGGCACCACCGACCCCCACCCCCTAGTAAAGCAGAATCCGCAAAACATAATTGGTTGTTTTTGAATCGGTAAAATTTTAATGCAGTTTTCTTAGCAAAAAACGTTCAAAATTATAAAAAATGTTGCCGCGGCGCCTGTCGGCGCCACAGACCCACCAACAACGAAATCCAAGACTAGATAAGGCTCTGGTTTTGGGTAAAACACAAAATTTGCACCAAAATTGATTTTGGAGAAAATTTTTGAGTGTACTTGGATTTCGTAAAATTGGCCCATTATGTACTTGGAAATCAACATGCTTGTACTTGGGAATTGTTTTTACCCGATGGGAACCCTGGTATATAAAAAAATAAATATTAATGAATTACCTATGAAATATAAAAAAATTCCTTGACCGTTACAACTCCCTGCAGAGAAAGAGACTGGTTACGGAAAAGAAGAACAAACGGAAGAAAGCGTAAGAAGTGAAGGAGGAAAGAGAAAAATGGCTCAGAAAAGATTAGTGTTCGAGAGTCTCGGTCTCAGTTCTCGAGACGAGAAATTTCTCGGAAAAAATTCACTAATACTTTAATAGTTGGATTTTTTATAATTTTCAAAATTTAAAAAAAAAATCGAATTTCTCGGTCTCGGTTCTCGGTAAATTTCAAGTCTCGAACAGCCCTTGAAATAACCCAAGAAAAATTACGGGAAAGGAGTACCTAGCTGTAGCAAATCCTTGAACCGCCCCAAAAAAGAACGACAGGCACCGCCGAAAGAAAATTTGGCAAATTTCCACTAATTTTCCTAGGCAAAAGTGTCTAAAATTTGAGTAAGATATATCCTTGGGCTCGTCAAATGCTCATATGGCTATGTGGTTAAACTCTGTGCCTTATCTTATTTATCCGGACCAGTGCCGCCGATTTAGTTTTGCCAATTCAGGCCGCCGATTTCAGTGCTGCCGATACAGTGCGGCCGATTCAGTGCCGCCGATTCAATGCCTACTAAAAATCGTTTTTCCCTTAATTTTCAAAAAGGTGCAACCAATTCAAAAAGCGCTTTAAATTCTCACTTCTTGGTTTCTATCGATTAATTCGTAATCAGTCCATCAAATAACCTATTTTTAGACAATTTTTAGAACAAAAAATAAATAGTTAAATAACTACAAGTAGCAGCTCCCTGAATATGATACTACATTGGAAAAAATCTTAGCACACCTTTTCCTTCCTGTGAATAAATTCTTACAAAATGGGCCCCCATTTATTTTTCCATAATTTTAAATCGTGACATTGAAATGTCGCATTTGTAACTGGCATTGAATCGGCAGCACTGAATCGGGCACTGAATCGGCGCGGCACTGAATCTGCGGCACGGAATCGGCGGCACTGAATCATACCGGATCATATTTACCGGAGGTTCTACTCCCACAGTGACCGTTTTTAGGCACCTTTCTAATTGAATTCACTAAAAGTTTCTTTTTCTCCCGCCTGTCGGAACCGCCGACCCACCCCCAAGAATTCTAAAAAAAACTTTTTTTGAAAAATGACAACAAAAATGCAAAACACGAAAAATGTAGCCACAAAAAAGCGTCATTTAAAACAAAAAATATTTTTGTTCAGTTCATTGGGGAAAAAAATTGAGTTTCGATCAGCCCACTTTAACTTCAACCACTCACCATAAAACGAAACACGAAACGCCAAAAAAAAACAAAACGAAAGCAAATAGAACGGTGTGTTTAATTTTTAAAAGGCACGGTTGTGGTAAATGTCCTTTTAGTTTTGTTTTTCTCAGATGGCCAATATTCGAGCGCCATTGGTCGCCGATCCGATTTTCAGTCGCGAAATTGATCAGAACGCGAAGTTAATGGCCCACGCCCCACCCCAACCCATCAACTTACAATAACGCGATTCTTTTGATCCCATCTTTTTAAGTTTAATTTAACAAATCCAGCTTCGCACCCATATCTCTGCTTTCCTGACCAAATCCTTGAACCGCCCTCCCCCTTACACATTTTCGGGTTTACTTTGAACAAAGCCTTGATCCTTTTAGCATATGGATCTGCCCGATATTCCGGAAATTGTGAAGCCAATGCGTATGAGGCCGAGTGGTTGATTGGGGCCTGGCCCGAGGCGCCTGACCTGGGCCGGCGGTTGAGATAGTGGACGAGGGGGCTGAACCGAAAGTGATTTGGATTGAAGGAGGGGAGGTAGCCTCAGCGGTGGGGGTGGAAGGAATAATGTTGGTGGCGGGTGGAGAAGAGTCGGATAGCGACTTCGAAGTCGATAGAATGTAAACTTTCTCATTCGACACCAACCTTGCTCCTTTCTTCCCTTTTAGCTGCGAGCAACGAATGAAGGACGGCGTGCGCAAATTTCGTGTGCGTTGGGTCGGGTACCCAACCCCGAGCTGGCAACCTGAAGAAAATCTCAGAGACTGCCAAGAAAAATTGGATGAATATTTTGTAAGATTTGAAATCGGACGTCAAAACCGGGTCAAAGAAAAGACCGTGAGCCTTTTTTTAAGCGGGCCTCGGGTGGCGGCGGCGGCTCAGCACTGGTTGTATAATGATCAGGGAGGCCAGAATGCCATATTTTTGGCATAATTTTAGAACTTTGTGGAAAATTTTTGAGAATTTCCGAAAATGTCGTACAATTTGCTCTTAACAAAATGAATAAAAAATTCAAAATTTTGTCGGCGGCGCTTATCGGCACCGCTGACCCACCTCCACATCAGAAGCGGACAGAATTCTCAAAAACAAAATTGTTTTTTTTGAAAATTACTTAAGAAAATTGCCATAAAAATATCATATTTTTGAAGCCGGCTGCCATATTTTCTCGACACGGGGGACTCGCTTTTTTTTTGTCCATATTTTCCATTTTTATCCATATTTTAAAAATAACAGCAATTCACTCCTTATTCATGCTTTTATGTTGAAAATGTGTTATTTAATCAATAATATAGTATAATAGGTCAAACCAATCTAAATTTATCTACGGCTACTGTTCAATTGGATAGAATGAAAACAACCATTTTTTAGCACATAAAACACCAGCTTTAATTATAACAAATTGTTTTCAATTATGCTAGCACGAAAACAGTTCAAATTCTCCATTCATCAGCATAGTGACCTTAGTAAAATAAAATTTTTAAATAATTAACCGGTTCTTTGCCGGACTAAAAATTAATTATTGGCAGATTTGACTGTTTAGCCCGCACAAACATTTAAGTGCATTGCAACTCCATTGGACCAATAATTTTGCCCTGATTTTTGATTTATTAAATTGTGTTCTAAATTAAAAATATACAGAAAACAACAAAGACTCCTTACTCCCGCCCAATTGAGGTCGCTTGAGATAGCGCGTGCTGAATTGGCCCGACTTAGGCAACCCTATGACCATGGCATGCAAAATGGAGTAACTCGCAAAGCAGTCCATGAAATTGGGCATGTGGTCTGGGGATGGAACAATGAAACTTAATTAAAAGTGCCAAAAACTGAAAATGCCAAGGGGGAAAAGCCAAAAGCGGGAAAATGATAAAGAGAAAAAGCCGAAAGCGGGAAAATGCCAAGGTGGAAAAATCAATATCAGGAAAAAGTCCAAAGGGTAAAACAACAAGAGAGGAAAAATTGAAAAGAAGAAAAGTGCCAGAAGGCGAAATAAAGAAAGAAATGTGGCAACAAGTGAAAATGCCAAAAGTGGAAATGCCAAAAAGAAGTGCCAAAAAGTATAACTGCCAAGGAGAAAAGCCAAAGCGGGAAAATTCAATGGGGGGAAGTGCCAGAATGGAAAATCAAGAGGGAAAAGTGCTATAACATGAAAATCAAAGTGTAAAAGTGCCAAAAGGTGAAAATGCCATGCATGGAAAGCCAAAAGCGGGAAATTGCCAAGGGGGAAAAGCCAAAAGCGGGAAAATGCCAAAGGGTGAAAATGCAAAAAAAGGAAACCCACCAAGAGAAGGAAAAGTGAAAAGAGGGAAATGTGCCAAAAGGTAAAACTACCAAGGGGGGAAGTCAAAATCGGGAAAAATTACAAAAGTTGAAAGTGCCAAAAGGTAAAAATGCCAAAAGTTGAAAACAACACCAAGAGAGAAAATTGTGAAAAGATGGAAAGCGCTAGAAGGGAAAATCAAGAGGTAAAATTTCACATAAATTAACATTTTTCTTGTTTAATTTATCAATTATTTTGGTTATTATAGTCTTATCATAATAAAATATGCTGCTGTCTCTAGCTTAAATCGTTTCAAACTTCTCCCTAACTGCATTTACTATAAAATCTAATTATTTTGTCCTTAATCGGTATCTTGCGCGTTAAACGATATTTTTACCACCTCCTTGCGCATATATAAAAAGCTGTAAGAATACTAACTACAAAGAAATAATTAAAGAATAAATAAAAAAATAAAAATTACGTCGCGAGAGGGGCTAGAACCTTAGACCCAAAATAGAATACATTAAAAGTTTAACCACTCTGCTGCACACTGATAAATTTTTTCAAGATTAATTTTTTATTACTGTTCGTATTTTTGCTGTTTTAGAATTCACTCTGTGGTTTCGCCATATCGATCATATTTTTCTCAAACTTAATTCTGTTGAAACTCCCCTTTTCAAGTTCAGTTTCAAAACAACATCTCCACTTTGCTTCGAAGCTCGAATTCGAACATTTGGTCGGGCATATTTTTAAGATGGAGTTCGTCGAGTTCTGCGCGTTGGTGTACACTGTGGCCTTATTAAATAATAATTGTCAATTTAATACGGTAAAACAAATATTTTAAAATTTTATTTAAAAAATTTATTAACGTTGAAAGAATAATCGGCTAGAGAAAAACGATAAGTGCTTGCACTCAGGCGGGTTTGAACCAGGGCTGGACGTATTCACGGATCAGCCAATCACGGCCTTTTTGGGGGTCCTTGATCACGGATTGCGGCTCACAGATTTTTTGAAATAATCCGTGATTTTGATCCGTGATTGGGTTTGGAGTATGGATTAATAAAAAAATAAAATATCGAAACGAATACTTGAAAATTATATTCTATACGCCACTTGCTCTTCAAAATTCTTTCCAACTGTTACCGGAAATATAACGTTTGTTGTTACAATTTAATAAAATATTATGGTTTTTCATAACTTTTACAAAAAAATTCCTGGCCAATTTTCCTAACAAAAATTTTTAAATCCTTAAATAAAATTTCCGGTGGAGCAATGGACCCCTCCTATTTCTAAAAAGCTTAAAAAAATACCGCTTTTTAAATTTTATTTTCAATTCTCAACAGATGAAGTAAAGATTTTTTTGGCGGCGCCTATCGGCACCGCCTACTCTTCCCCCCGCCTTCCCAGAAGTTTTCAAAAAATCCTGTATTCTTGACCACATTGACGAAAGACAAACCACTAGACTACCGCTTCGCAGGTGGACTCTTGTAAAAAAAGTGAAATTTTGTCAAAAAGTTGCATGACCACCGCCTTATTAAAAGTATGTTTCGAAAAATAAATTTTCTAAAACCACCGATTGCGGATCCAAATTGCTGAGCAAAAAATCCCCAATCCGCAACCCCAAAAAGCCGCAATTTCGTGCAGCTCTGGTGAGAAGGAGAACTTTGAAAACACTATAAAAAATCATCAAGTGCCCATCGGAAAATGAACAGCGTGGAAAACAGGCGATGATGCGGATGAACATACATCATTAATTTTGGCATATTGTGCAATGACGGATTTGCCAACAAAATCGGTGGCACGGGTCCCCTTCAGTACGGGCACACCGTTCACGCGTTGATCGAGCGTACATCAATACTCGGGCCTCTTCCTGACCAGCTTCCATGCCGTCAACGGTTCCGCTTCGTCGTCGTCCGTGTGCCTTATGCCCTACTCGGCCGTCTCCTTGTCCTCTTAATTTTGGCATATTGTGCAATGACGGATTTGCCAACAAATCGGTGGGACGGGTCCCCTTCAATACGGGCACACCGTTCACGCGTTGATTGAGCGTACATCAATACTCGGGCCTCTTCCTGCCCAGCTTCCATGCCGTCAACGGTTCCGCTTCGTCGTCGTCCGTGTGCCTTATGCCCTACTCGGCCGTCTCCTTGTCGTCGGATCTCAACTTCATCGACCATTGCGTCGGCAATGAGCCCGAGCTGCAC
Source organism: Globodera rostochiensis (assembly GCA_018350325.1). Classification (NCBI taxonomy): domain Eukaryota; kingdom Metazoa; phylum Nematoda; class Chromadorea; order Rhabditida; family Heteroderidae; genus Globodera; species Globodera rostochiensis. Next base: position 12,370 of record JAEVLN010000018.1, read on the forward strand.
ATGGAGTCGGTGGCCCAGTGGTACGAGCGCGTGTTTCTGTTCCACCGTGTATGGTCCGTGGACGACTCCGTTATCCACACAGATTATTCCGTAAGTAGATTCTTCGCCTCCTCCCCCCCCCTCAAAATGTCCTGCTGACGTACCGCAATCGAAGGCACTCCGCTCCATTGTGATGGCCAACCGAGAGGAGACCATCAAAATGCCGATCAACGAGCCCGCCAAGTCGGCGCAAGGCTGTGTCGCAGATCCAGGAATACGTGGATTACTAGGGCGGAAACGGAGCGCCGGTGCCCGACCCGAGTAGGTAATTATGTGCAGCTGCCAATGAAAATAATATGAACTTACATACCTATCGATTAACACCCATTTGAGCTTTCTTCGTTTTTGTTCGGAGTTTATGTTGTTTTTTTTTCGCAATGCCTAAACGAGCCTTGCAAAAGAGCCAACTGGTTTAAAAGGAAGATTTGAAGAAGGCAGCATGTGTTTAATTTTTTAGTTGATTTTTTGGAAAAATACTCTTTATTTACCGTATTTTTCCTATTAGTAACCCATGGGTTACTATTGTTCAAACCCCCCTCGAGGGGGGGTTACAATTAGAGAGTGGGTTTCAAATGGAGAGAGGGTTACTATTTTTCAATGTATTTTTTCTGAAAATTACCAATATAATTTTTTTGATAAAAAACATCATCACAATAATAAAATTTGATATAAATTCACAATTCCACCTGCCCAAACAAGATGAAGTTTGTTCTTGAATTTTGCTTCGATTGCGGCATCAGGTCGTTTTCGAGGCAAAAGTACATAAGGAAGACATTTGTATCCGTCCGATCTCCCCGTTAACATTAGGGTCAAACGTAGTTTGTCGTGGCCCGTTGTCAGAACTGATACCTGTTAGAAAATGTACTTGGCTTAAGTTTAAGGAATGCAATATTGTTAATTTTACCTCTTTTGCTCCTTTAACCGCTACACATTTCCCTCCAGAAGCGTCCAACCAAACAGCTGTTTCATCTGCTGCATAAATATGGTGGTAAATGTTTGATTGACGCTGCCGCTGAATGTAAAGAATAAAATCTACAAGTTTCTTCTCATATTCAATTGGTGGCTTTTGACAAACAGTCGTAGGAATACGGACGCGTAAGTTATGCCGAAGCATTAACTTGTTAAGCCAACCACAGCTCGCCTCAAAACTCATATTAACTTTTTCCAAACAACAAAAGCTCACTTTGAAAATTGTTTCCTCCTCATCTGCTTGGTTTGCGATCTGTAGAGCGTGGATCTGAATTGTTCGTCGAGAAACTCGTTGATTACACGCTCGTTGTGTTCTGATCCATGCAATCATTTGATCATCAAACTCTTTGTCGCGGAGATGTCGTCCAGCACCGTCAAGTATTAAACGCTTTCCAGATTTTGATTCCCTAAAGTTGTAAATTATTTTTTAACAAATGACAATCAATCTACCGCAAAGAGAGCAGTTTTTGCTTTCGCTTTTGCCATTCTCTGATGTTCTGGCGATCTATTTTAAACTTCCGACTTGCTTCATTAATTGAATGGGATTTGATGAAGTCGACGACTTCCAATTTTTCGTCGATTGTAAAAATGCGACGTTTTTTTGAAATATCACGCTGTTGTACTACCTCAGAATCTTCGTCACTCATTTTTCTATTAGTAAAACGCAAATTTTAATGTTTTAATGTAAATAAATGGTATGGCAAAAAATAGAAAATATGTTGGGACTTAGGTAGGTATATAATTTTAAAAGTTCACGCCTTGGGAGGGGGGGGTTACAATTAGAGAGGGGTTTCAAATGGAGAGTGGGTTACTATTTTTCAATCCCCCTTCGAGGGGGGGGGTTACAATTAAAGAGGGGTTTCAAATAGAGAGTGGGTTACTAATAGGAAAAATACGGTACTTCATTATCTAAATGAAATGGATTACGTTCAGGATGGTCCTACTTTTAGTCCGGTGCTTACCTTTATAATGGTCTTTGCGCGCCTCAGTATACCTCACTTGATCCAAGGTTCGTTCAAGTGCGTAGGTTTGCTGATTTACCGTATTTCCTCTATTAGTAACCCATCCCCTATTTGAAACCCCTTTCTAATTGTAACCCCCCCCCCAAAGCCGTGAGTTTTAAAAACTAAGTATGACCAAGTTTTTTTCAGCCATATCATTTACGTATAAAATTTAGCATTTTACTAATAAAGAGATGAGTAGAAACTGGAAACTTTGACCTAAAACCCAAAAAATTTTAGAAAACATAATAAAATCCCCAAATTCCGATTTTTTTTTTTTTTAAAGTTTTATTCAACGCATTTTTCTGACCAGTCATCATAAATCCATGAATAATATTAATACTAAAAACGCGAAATATTGACTTAAGATATTGACCAAAAACCCCAAAAAGTGCCAAAATATTGATTAAAAAATGCCAAAAACTGACCTAATTCAGTCAAATTTTGCGTAAAACCCTTCAAAATTCGTCATTTTTTATATTCCTCTTTTACCTAATTGGAAATATAATATTTTTACATGTTTTGGAACTAAAATTACCAAATAAAAAAATTTTAGGGAAAATTTCGATCTTTGGGGGTGGATTTTTTGTAAAAGAAAAAGTCATTTTTTAGGGGTGCATTTTTGTTCTAAATTTTTTTGTTTCTAAGGCTACATTTTTCATTTTTATTGCATTTTTCTTAAGAAATTTTTGGAAAAAGTGCCTGAGATATTGAATTTGCTGGAAAATGCCTAAAAAAGCATTTTTCTCAAGAAAAATGCCCAAAGTCTCTAGTGATAAGATTTCAAAAAAACGTCGCATTTTTACAATCGACGAAAAATTGGAAGTAGTCATTTGTTTTGACGGATCAGTGGAATTATGATTTTGTGCAAATATTTTTGTTATTACAGAAATTTATTTTGATTTAAAAAATAATATAAAAATTTAATTTATGTAAATAATTTTTGAAAAATTTGTATTGAAAAATAGTAACCCACCCTCTATTTGAAACCCCTTTCTAATTGTAACCCCACCTTGAGGGGGGTTTGAACAATTGTAACCCATGGGTTACTAATAGAGGAAATACGGTACCCAATTTGGACCAGATAGAAGTGGTACATCAGTATTGCATGTTTTCCCCCGTCTCTAAGTTCCTTTTGCCTAAAATAATTTCGCCACTAAAAATAGTTAACTGAAATTTCCATCCCTATTGAAATTGCTGAATTTTCTAGGAGCTCTTTTAGGCTATGGAACCCTAAGCCGAGCTGAGCCTCAGCCTTTGTCTCAAAATGAACAATTTGAGTCCAGTTTTTGTGGGACTGGCAGACCTTAGCTGCGTTATTTTGGGGTTTTATTGCAAAAAACTTTCCAATTCTTCGGATTTTGACTATTCAAATGGAAAACGAATGTTTTAAATGTACTAGACATAATAAAAATGCTCTAAAACTTCCTTTTGAAAAATAAAACAGTATTTTTTCTGTTTTAAAAGTAATCATTTTATTGATTTTTCAGAGCCCTTAGGGCATACATACTTTTCTGTTTTAAACGTATTGTTTTGTTGATTTTTCAGCGCTAAACTAACAGTTTTTTTTTAAATTTATTTTCAGCATAAATATTTGACAAATCGAACAACCAATTGAATAAAAACGAAATTATTACAGTGCAATAATACATATCGTGTAAATAATATGGCAAAAAGTTGGCGTAAAAATTGGTAGAAAAAATTTGCGCGGGTAATGGCATAAAATTTTTTTTTGCATGAATTTGAGGGCCGTGAAATTTAAATTTAAGAAAAAAGAGTGTTTCCCCTCGGTGGTAGGCTACCCTAAAAATAAGTTTTTAAGTCACAAAATTTTGCACCTTTTGCTCGAGGGAAAAGAGCTTAAAACAAAAATTCTCTTTTAAAAGAGCTTAAAACAAAAATTCTCTTTTAAAAGAGCTTAAAACAAAAATTCTCTATTTGAATGGTGGGCGGGCGGCACATTCATGGACGGCAAAAAAATAGAAACAAAAAATGGAATTGAATGTTTAAAAAAATATGTTGGGCGTTTTGTCCAGTGACGTAGCCAGGGGGCATAAATTCCTTCCACCTCCCAACAAAAAAGTGGGGCAAAATTCTGCAGTTTTGGACCAATTTTCTCAACAACAAAAAAATTGCGTCAAACAAATTCAAATTTCGGCGGCATCTATCGGCACTAGAGACCGGAATTTTTCGGATTTCTAGTTCAAACAAAAAGCCGGACCGGATAATTTACGAGTGATGCTCGAGAAGTAAAATTTACTGAGACTCGAGAAGAGACCGTCAAAAAACGAGTATTTTTGAGACTCGAGACCGAGAAATGAGCCCGAGACTCGAGACCGCCAAAAACCGAGAATTTTCGAGGCTCGAGACCGAGAAATGAGCCCGAGACTCGAGACCGATAAGTACCGCCAAAAACCGAGAATTTTTGAGACTCGAGACCGAGAAATGAGCCCGAGACTCGAGACCGATACCGCAAAAACCGAGTATTTTTGAGACTCGAGACCGAGAAATGAGCCCGAGACTCGAGACCGCCAAAAACCGAGAATTTTCGAGAACCGAGACTCTCGAGCATCACTAAAACGTACCCATTTTTATTCTGGCAGCAATGTTTGGGGAACGGGGGGAGGGTCAATAGACCCACGAGACGGGCACCCATTGGGGAATGGCACTGAGCTTCTCCACCACCGACTCCAGCTGCCGGATGGTGTCGTCGATGTCGTTGTTGATCAGCACAACGTCAAACAGATGGCCAAACGACTGGCGCAACAGCTCGGACTCCTTGACAAGCCGCTCCAAACTGCCATCAGGCTGAATGGGATAACAATTTTATAACAGCCACCGCTAATGCCTCTAATTTTTTATTAAAAAAAGAATTAAATTATATAATTAATTAGCTAAAAATATAATTAATTTTTTATTTTAATTTTGTAAGCAGACACATGGGACTGAACTTTAAAAAAAAAACGCTCCAGACTGCCGTCAGGCTGGAGATGGATAAAATTCGAATTTATTTCTAATTCTTTAAAGTCTGTCAAATTTTAATTCGTTTTTTTGTTTGAAAAATTAGCAAAGACTAGCCCGCCAAGAATTTTTTGGGCAACGATTTTGTTTTTTAAAAATATTTGAATATATTATTTTGCCAAAAAATTAAAATTATTTATCGAAAAATCACATCTTGAAGGCCATGCAAGTCGGGTGCCCCAATAAACACAACAAACGGCGCGTACTCGGCATTCCTGAGCACTTTAAGCGCCTTTAAAAGTAATAAAAATTAAACAAAAATAAAAATTTTAATTTTTTTGTTTGCCTGAGGCTCCACGTCCAGAATGGCCATTTTGCCGGTCCGATGGATGGCCCGAATTGTTTCCAATTTGGTGCCGTACAAACATTCCTTAAAAAATGCATTCATTTTTTTGTTTGTTTGAATTATTCATTTTTTCCAATTAAAATCAGAGAAATTTTATTTATTTTTTCCTCAAAAAACTATTTTTTATTCTCCCATCGCCGGCTTAAAAATCTTTTTTTAAACAAAATCCCGGACTTGCGGACCGATCAAAATTTTGATCAAGCGACCAAAAATCTCGAAGGTGCCCATCGAGACTTCGATACGGATAGAGAAACTTCGATCAAAAAATCACAAAAGTCGATCGAGATTTCGATCAAATCTCAAAGAATATTTCGATCGAGAAATTCGATCAAAACCCTCGAAGATCTCGGTAAAATTTTTCGTCGATCAAAATTTTAATCGATAATGTCGATTGCCCGAACTCTCTTTTTTAACCCCCACCTCATGTGTGCCATACTCCAAATACTCGTTGGCCTGGATGTCCGCCAACATTGCATCGTTGGGCACAAAATAATAGTGCTTCCCGTCAATTTCGTCACGCCGTGGCGGTCGCGTGGTGTCTGAAAATTAATTGTTTTTTTTTGTTTAAATTTAAAATTTCATTTTGCTCCATTACGCGGTATTGGGTAGGCAAATCGGTGCGGATGCAGCCTGATCAGCGTGTTTTTGATGTGCCGTCGACCAACCCCGTGGGCGCCAAGCAGTACAAGCGTTTTGCGCCGAAAAGTGGCTAACCTGATCACCTAAAAGTGATCAAACAAACAATTTTTTTGAAATTCTTCTTTAAAAATTACACATTATTATGAAATATTTTTTGTTATTGAATTTTATTTTTTGCCTCCTCATAGCTGATCATTTCCATGCCGTCAAACAGTTCGGAGTGCTTGCGCAAATACTGAACAAATATTAGGAAAATAAATAAATCTTAAATTTAATTTAATAAAAATTTTAAGCATTTTTTTGTTTCAAAATTTTTGCCTTCGTTGTATAGTATTTGCTGCTGCCACTTTTTTTCTTGCTGAACATGAAGCAATGCGAATTTTCTCGGGCCCGCTCCATGGCCAGACAGGCCGTCCGCCATTCCTGAAAATTGAACAAAAATGTTTTTACAATTATTTTCCTTTTTTTATGTCATTGAAAAATAATTAAACATAAATAAATAAAAAAAGCATTATAAATTTTTAAGTAAGTTTCAGCTCGAAATTGAAAAAAAAAAGTTCAAATTTTATGAATTTTATATATGTAAAACTATTTTTGCAATAAATAAAATACTGTAAATCCGTTAAATGTTATATAAATTCATATGTATATGTCTGCGTAATTTGAATATTAAGTTTTCCTAGTAAAATTTGAAAATATTCAAATAATACGAGCAGTGTAGAATTATTATTTGAATAAAGTAAAATTTTAATTTTAATAAAAATTTGAAAATTTCTTGAAAAAGATACATTTTTTTCATAATAAATCAATATTTTAGGCAATTAAAAATAAAATTTTTAGACATTTTTCCGAAAATTTTTTACGTAAAGAATGACGAATTTGAAGTTTTAAAGCAAAAATTGACTAAATTTAGTCAGTTTTAGCACATTTTTTAATCAATATTTTGACACTTTGGGGTTTTTTGGTCAATATTTTGGGGTTTTTTGGTCAATATTTTGGGGTTTTTTGGTCAATATTTTGGGGTTTTTTGGTCAATATTTTGGGGTTTTTGGTCAATATTTTGGGGTTTTTAAATGCGGTAAATACAGCGTGGTAGCGGTAGCGGTTCCCATCCCTGATACCTATATACCATTTTGAAATTAAAATTATTTTTATTCAATTAAATTGTTTTTAAATCTTTTGCCTGCAGTTCCGGGGAGGGAATAAGTCCGGCCATGTTGGCCGTCGCTGTCGCTGTCGTCGCTGTCAATGTTGACGAGGACGTGGCAAACGGAGGCCGCCGTTTTGGATGCTTTTGAGGGGCACCGCCGCCGCCCGTATGGTTGGCCAACGCTGCAGCGGAAGTTGAAGCAACCTACAAAAACAAAAACAAACCAAAAATAAATTTTTTTAAATTTAAATATACAAATTGAAATTTAAATAAACAATTAAAATTAGTAAAACATTTATTTTAATGAATTAACAAATATTGCAGATAATTGCTATAGAATTTTAAACTTTAAATATGTAGTAAATTAAAACGTTTATTAAGTTTTCATTTTAAATGCTAGCTATTATACTAAGTCTGAAATTTGTAGGTTCTTTATTTCTGTAGGAAACAGTTTTATTTATTTTAAAATTAAAAAATTAAAAATTCCTTTTTAATTTACCGACCGCATTTGCCGCCCCACAAATTGTGCCGGAAGCGCCGCTTGTCGCAGTCGTCGAGCATCTGCCGCCAGCGGAGGACGACGACCATTTGGACGAACCGCCGAGGGCCGGGAAAGGGCACACAAAACGAGCTAAATTAATCAATAAAATAAATTTAAAAAAAATTAAAAAATAAATAAAATTCCGGACCCTGCCACCAGTTGTGGTCGTCCTTGGAGATCACTTGCAGAATGTCACCAGTTTGGAACGGCACACCGGCACTTGCGCACGGGATCAGATCATCCTGTGCCGGGTCGTAGTCAAACCTTTCATGTAAAAGCAAATTTTAGGTGGCTGAAAAACGCGCAAAAAAATGTTTTTTTGCATAAATTTTTTGATTTTAAAAATTAAAATTAATTAATTTTTTTACTGCGCTCGGCAAAAGATTTCGCAGGCTGGCGGCGCGGACCGATAGGAGGGCACAATTTTGAAGGTGACAGCGCCGCGGGCGTCACGCAACAGCCGCTGAAGCTGCTCCACGTTGCGATTGGCCACCTGAAAAAAAATAATAAATTAATATTAATCGTTGTCCAGGAAAGTAGAGGGTTGGCACTCCGACATTTGGGGAGGGAAAATTCGGGGGATCGGCTATCAGAGTCGGGGATTTGTCCAGAATCATCAGGGATCGGGGTTTTCTATCAGAGTCGGGGATTTGTCCAAGATCGTCAGGGATCGGGGTATTCTATCAGAGTCGGGGATTTGTCCAGAATCATCAGGGATCGGGGTTACTATCGGAGTCGGGGATTTGTCCAAATTCGTCAGGGATCGGGGTATTCTATCAGAGTCGGGGATTTGTCCAAAATCGTCGGGGATTGGGGTTTTCTATCAGAGTCGGGGATTTGTCCAAAATCGTCAGGGATCGGGGTTTTCTATCAGAGTCGGGGATTTGTCCAAGATCGTCAGGGATCGGGGTATTCTATCAGAGTCGGGGATTTGTCCAAAATCGTCGGGGATTGGGGTTTTCTATCAGAGTCGGGGATTTGTCCAAAATCGTCAGGGATCGGGGTATTCTATCAGAGTCGGGGATTTGTCCAAAATCGTCGGGGATCGGGGTTTTCTATCAGAGTCGGGGATTTGTCCAAATTCGTCGGGTATCGGGGTTACTATCGGAGTCGGGGATTTGTCCAAATTCGTCGGGGATCAGGGTTACTATCGGAGTCGGGGATTTGTCCAAATTCGTCAGGGATCGGGGTATTCTATCAGAGTCGGGGATTTGTCCAAGATCGTCAGGGATCTGGGTATTCTATCAGAGTCGGGGATTTGTCCAAAATCGTCAGGGATCGGGGTATTCTATCAGAGTCGGGGATTTGTCCAAGATCGGCAGGGATCGGGGTATTCTATCAGAGTCGGGGATTTGTCCAAGATCGGCAGGGATCGGGGTATTCTATCAGAGTCGGGGATTTGTCCAAGATCGGCAGGGATCGGGGTATTCTATCAGAGTCGGGGATTTGTCCAAGATCGTCAGGGATCGGGGTATTCTATCAGAGTCGGGGATTTGTCCAAGATCGGCAGGGATCGGGGTATTCTATCAGAGTCGGGGATTTGTCCAAGATCGGCAGGGATCGGGGTATTCTATCAGAGTCGGGGATTTGTCCAAGATCGGCAGGGATCGGGGTATTCTATCAGAGTCGGGGATTTGTCCAAGATCGTCAGGGATCGGGGTATTCTATCAGAGTCGGGGATTTGTCCAAGATCGGCAGGGATCGGGGTATTCTATCAGAGTCGGGGATTTGTCCAAAATCGTCAGGGATCGGGGTATTCTATCAGAGTCGGGGATTTGTCCAAAATCGTCAGGGATCGGGGCATTCTATCAGAGTCGGGGATTTGTCCAAAATCGTCGGGGATCGGGGGTCAAGGTGCCAACCCTATAAAAATTTTAGAACATAAATTTCAGAGAATCCCGCGAAAAATGCCCCCCCTTTTTTTGAATCGATTTTTGTGGCTCACCGAGACACCGTTGATCTCCAGAATTTCGTCGTCCACGTGCAGTGTGGCCTGGCGATGAATCAGACCGCCGTGCATAATTCTGCCGACATAACAGCGCCCGTCCTCCGTTATCTGCAACAAAATCAATAGCAAAAAATTTTGGAAATAAAAATCAAATGTTTTTTTAAATAATAAACCGTGCATTTATTTTTTCTATTTTTTGATTTTTACTTTTTAAAATACATTTTATTTGAATTTACTACTTTGGCGATCAAATTAACGGTATTTGAAAATTAAATTATAATGAATCATATAGGTAAAAATGAATTTTTAATTCATTTTATTTAAATTTGGCATCTAAATGCAAATTTATTTGAATTAGAGGTTTAACTATTTAGCATATATTCAAGACAAAATGTTAGATATAATTTCCCGGTTGGGCATTTTGTCCGTTTTTGGCCAGGTTGGCATTTTGACCCAGTGCCAAAGTGATTGATTTTTAATCGAATTTGGCATTATGTTCTCACTTAATCAATCAATCAACAATCACCTTCAACGTGATGCCCATTGGCTCTTCCGTGTCTTTGCTGAATTGGACCAACCGGACGCGGTTGATCGCGGACAGCACCAAATCGTCGTCGTCACCGGGCAGCGGTCCGCTCGCCGCCGCCGCGTCCGAGCAGTACTCCTCGTCCGCCTCCGCAAGTGTGGCATTTTTGGTAGGCCTAAAGTTGGCACTTTTTATGACACTATTTGCTAAAGTTACTCTCCGACCCCGACCCCCGACCCCAAGCCTAAAAAAGGGGTAGTCCCCGACCCCGACATTGCAAACCCCGGCCTCCCCGACCCCGATCCCGTCCCCGACTTTCCCGCCCCCGAGGGGTCGGGGTTTTTTTACATTGTTGATTAATTAATTAAATTTCGATTTTATTAAATTTATTCAAATTTTTTAATTGTATATAAAAAAGCTCTGTTTTTTCTTTTTTTTTCAAATGATTTATTGAAAATTTAAATTTAGACAAATTTTTTTAAATGATTTTTAATGGAGTTGAATTTAATTTAATTTTTAAAATGTTTTCACCAACCTTAACATTGAAGATGGCAAGCGATTCTGCTGCTGTGGGCGGATGGCATGCGCTGATCCGGTACAGACGGCACCGTTTGGAATTGAATTTGGCACGGCATCGGATGACGTTGAGGCGATGCCGCCGCCGGCGAGTTCAAAGGCCTACGGGTTTATTTTAATTTAAAAATATAAAATGATTTAATTATGTATATTAAAATTGAATAAAATTATTGAAAGTAATCAAATTTAAACGTTGTATACAAAAATTAGGTATTTAATTATTGCATTGTACAATAGCATAACATGTTTAGTAAACTTTAATAAATATTATTAATAAAGAATGTTTAGATTTGGAATTTTTAATTTAATTAATTTACCTCGAGTTGTCCCGTCATAAAATTTGTTGCCTCATTGGAAGCCGCTGGCGTTGTGGCGGGCGTGCACATTGCGGTCGGCGTGAACACCTCTTCCGCCGTCACGTCCATCGACTGCAGAATGGCCTTAAGACGACAGACATTTTCGACAATAATAATTAGAGGAGCTCGGACTTAAGGACCGATCGAGATTCATTCGAGAATCTCGTAAAATCTAATTAATCCAATCGAAATTCATTCGAGAATCTCGTAAAATCTAATTAATCCAATCGAAATTCATTCGAGAATCTCGTAAAATCTAATTAATCCAATCGAGATTCATTCGAGAATCTCGTAAAATCTAATTAATCCAATCGAAATTCATTCGAGAATCTCGTAAAATCTAATTAATCCAATCGAGATTCATTCGAGAATCTCGTAAAATCTAATTAATCCGATCGAGATTCATTCGAAAATCGCTAACCGATCGAGCTTTGTTCGAGATCTTGAAAATCTCGTATTTTGAAGATCTCGGTAAAATTTCGTCGTTAGAGATTTCGATCGAGAATCTCGTAAAAATCTCAAAAAAAAATTAAACGATCGAGATTCGTTCGAGATCACTGAAATCACGAAAAAACCTCAAAGCTTGGTGATAGAGAATCTCGAATAATCTCGTATCTCAAAGATTCGTCGATCGAGAATCTCGAACGGTCCGTGCTCTAATAAAATTATTATTATCATTGTTTAATTATAATTACCTGCAGGTGCACGTTGTCGAGCAGTTCAAGCAGCTCAGAAGCAGCGGCAGCACTGCTTGTGCCGGCAACGGACTGCTGCAGTTCCTTGCGTGCCTCGCGCAGTGCACGCTCAGCAGCGCGGTTGACGGGGGCGGGACGAACAGATTCGGTGCGTATGCGATCGTAGAGCTGTTAATTTTTTATAAAATATAAAAAATGTTTATATAATATATTTATTCTTGAATTATAAGATTATTTTAAATTCCCTATTTTTTAATTTATTGAAATTTTGAAAAAAAGAGACAAAAGGTCCCAAATGTATTCAAAAAATGTGTAAAAATCAATTACCGTATTACCTCTATTAGTAACCCATGGGTTACAATTGTTCAAACCCCCCTCGAGGGGGGGTTACAATTAGAGGGGGGTTTCAAATAGAGGGTGGGTTACTAATAGAGGAAATACGGTATATATTTTTTGAAAAATGATTTTCTTTTAAATCCGATAAAAAAAAGTGTTTCTAGAGGAGGGCTTTTTGGGGCGTAGAATCCCAAATCTGACCTCCATTTTGACCAATTCTCAAACCCCCGAAACCAAATCCAAACATTTTATTCGAAAATCCAAATTTTTTCCAAAAATCAATTTTGGCCTCAAAAATCATTCAAAAAGCACAAAATTACAACAAAAGGAAAAAGTAATGATCGAATTTGTACACTAAAATCATGATTTCTCCATTACAATTCCAAAATTTTCAACATGCCAAACTTTCATTTTCAAGGACTTCCTTGAGAATAAGGACCTTTTCAATTTTTTAAAAACGAAGTTAGGTTTTAAAGGACGGCCCTTGCCATTCAAGGACAAGGACCATACAACAACCTCTGTTTTAATGTCAGCAAAATTTGAAGAAAAAAAAATACTCAAACACGCGACAAATGTCGCAAATGAACACCACACTTGGAGGGTCAAAAGGTCGTCGCCTGCGAAAACGCTGGTGTGCGAGTCAGACAGACGTGCGCTGCACGCTGAGGCGTGCATGCAGCGTGCGCAGTGCCATTCGTTCAGCGTCACCCGAGCCGTCGAGCTGTTCAAGCAGTTGCAGCATCACCAGCGAAGGCAAATGCGACGCGTACGCGAGCATCAGCGACTGCTCGCGGTTGCGACGTCGTAGCAGATCAGTCGCAGGATCCTATTGATCAGCGGAGGGGAAGGGATAGGCAAAATGTCGCTCGCGGGTCGCCAATTTTTCGCGAAGAGTTTTGGGGCCTCATTTTGTTTGTCCACTTTTTTTGGCACGAAAATGCGCGCGACCCCAACCAATTTCCGCATTTTCAGTACCTAATTTTTCTAGTTTCCACCCGAGTGTCAAAAAGTCTTGGGATTTTGGGCTCTCGGTCCCGGGTCTCGTCCCGGGTCTTGAGTCTCAAAAAGTCTTGGGGGATTTTGGGCTCTCGGTCCCGGGTCTCCGGGTCTCGTCCCAGGGTCTTGAGTCTCAAAAAGTCTTGGGGGTTTTTGGGTCTCAAGTCATCGGATTCAAGTGGTAAACTTTACTTCTCGAGCATCACTGTCGGCATTTTGTGCAATTTTTGTTTTGGTTCAATTTTGCCCATCTGTGTGCCCTTATGAAAAATGGCATGGCATCGCGACACCCAAACCTGCCTGTTCTTCGCGACAAAGACCGCACGCGCCTCCGGCACAGATGGCACACGCGCAGAAAGCAAAAAAATAGGGGGAAAACGAAAACAATGTAAAAAAAAAATGCCTACGGCGCCGCTGCGTACCCAAAAATGTGCCAATTAACAACACAAAAAGTGCCAAGCTTTCCGCAGACGGAAACAACCAAAAGGACAGCAGCGATGAGCTGGTGCCGGTATACGGATCTGAAGCGGCTGCTGCGGTTGCCGTCAGATTGAACACAACGGGCGGCATTCACTACTTCCCTTTCCTTCCTGCGGTGCACAACCACGTGGGTTCGGGACGTTCAGGCAACCGTGTGGACAGCTTAACGATGATGAACGACTGAATCTTCCGCTGCAAGTTGCTGAGCGATTTCTTCGCTATTTTAGGTAATGCGCGTCTGTGTAAGTGTAATCGATTTGTTGAGAGCGCGCGTCCGTGTAATCGATTTGTTCTGAGATGGCGGGCGGCTTCAAGAACAGCGTAATTGAATTTTGTTGAGAATGCTCCCGATTCCGGTTCCGGGCATTTTTTTGCCAGCCAGTTATAGGGATGCTCGAGAGTCTCGGTCTCTGGTCTCGAACCGAGAAATGCTCTCGGGTTTTTTGGGGGCTCGGTCTTGGGTGCGCGAGTATCGGTAAATTTCAATTCTCGAGCATCACTGGTTGCATCCCGGGTAAAACCGTTCCGTCATGACACTGAAACTACTTTTAGGAAATTGAAGGCCAATTTGTTGGTTTGTTGCTGTAGGGGGGGGGGGGGGTAGGGGGGGGCAAATTTGATTGTTTTTAGGGGGGGGGATCTTTTTATGTTTAAAGTTAAAGCCTTGAAGCGATGAAGTGCTTAATGGCACAATGTTTTCGTGGACAACCCGGCGCCGCAGATGATGGGACTGGACGGTTAGCCGCCACCGCCGCCGCCGCCCGCTCGGAACTTTCATTTTCCGCGAGACGGAACGAACGGACAATTAAATTACAAAAAAAAAAAAGAAAAAAAAGGAAATTGCCTTGAGCAATGCCACGGAAGCGGGGTAAGTTAAGTCCAAATTAAAGAGAGCAAAAAAAAACTCTGTTTTAGGAGTTTAAAAGTTTAGTATAAAAAATGAAATAGAAAAAACTTTGGTAAATTCAAAATAATTATTTTAAAAAAATTTAAAAAATCAAAAAACAATTAAAAATGAAAATGAAAATAATTTATATTAACTTCGATGAAAGAAGGGCTACCCGGTCCGAAGGTCGAAAGGGTTTTGAGTGCCGAATGCTTTATAACTTTCTACAACCTAAACCCATTAGGTCGAACATTATACCAAATGAAAGCTCTCGATCAGGAGAAGCAATTTTACTCACGTTCAGAATTGGTCCGATTGACCGTAAGCAAAAACTAAGTGATCTGATAATTATGAAAAAAGTTATGGCCAGAAAACCTCCAAAAATGGCCATTTTTGGCTTTTTTGGCCATAACTTTTTTAAGCGTTGTCCAGTCAGTTAGCTTTAACTTAATGATAACTCTACTCATCGCAAGCTTTCATTTGGTATTATGTTCGACCTAATCGGTTTAGGTTGAAGAAAGTTACAACACTTTCGACCTTCGCACCGGATGCGGATGAAAGTGTGCTAATATGTCCGGAGGCATGATTGATTTACCTACCTAATCATAAATTTTTGATCACCTTTTTTACCTCATAATTCAGTGTAAGCACAGTGAACAGTTCGTGCTGTCGCTGTTGATGGTGGCAATGCACGCGCGTGCAGCAGCATGCATTGCATGCATTTGGAGGCCTGCTGCTGCTGCTGCTGCTGCTGGCATGCATTTTTGCGCCTGCAGTGGCTTTTTCTTTGTTTTGTTGTTCTACTTATTTGATTTAGGGTAATGGTCTCGTTGTTATTAGGGCCCGGATTTATAAACGCGAAATATTGACTTAAAATATGGATTAAAAACGCTCAAAATATTGACCCAAAAAAACCCCAAAAAGTTCCAAAATATTGATTAAAAAATGTGCAAAAACTGATCAAATTCAGTCAAATTTTGCGTAAAAACATTCCAAATTCGTCATACTATTTTATTTGTTTTTGAAAATTTTATAAAAAATATATACACAAAATGTCGATCTTTGGGGGCTGGATTTTTGGTCAAAGAAAAAGCATTTTTTAGGGGTACATTTTTCGTTTTTATTTCATCTTTCTTAAAAAATTTTGGGAAAAACTGCCTGAAATATTGAATTTCAACAAAAAATGCCTAAAAATTGCCTTTTTCTCAAGAAAAATGCCTAAAATATTGTTTTATTATAAAAAAATGTCGAAATATTAATTTATTCTCAAAAAAGCCAAAATAATCCGGGCCCTAGTTGTTACGCCACGGCACATAAAAATTTGAATTTTTTAGCGCGCCAAATTCAAATGGGCAAACAAACGGCACCAATCAATCAGATCGATTTTGATGGTGCCTAATTGTGTTGTTCTGCTTGGTGATGATAGAGAATAATAAGGGGCGAATAAAACAGTTGGTGGGTTGTTTCCTCCCCCAACAAAAAATTTTTCGCAGAAATTCTTTGCACTTGGGAAGGGCCAATTAATCAATTTGCAACCCCTGGGGGGAGGAGAGGAAATGTGAGACATTTTCTTCCATTCATTTTGTTGGCCCAATAACAAAAAAAATGGAGCTGGAATTCAATATTGGAGGAGTGAAAAATGTAAAAAAAGAAAATCAAATAATTTTTAATGTAATTTTACATTAATTTTAAAAGCAATTTTGGGATTGGATGGAATTTAAAAATAGGGAATTTTGATTAATCACATTAAGTTTAGCCGGAATCGGCTAAAAGTTATGGCCATCTGTCGTCAGCTTTGACAAAATCGGAAAGCTTTTGATGGAACATTTAAATGCAATAAAAATAAATTTTAAATATATTTTTAAATTTATGGCGTTTCAAAAAATTTCTCTCTTTAATAGCCCAAATACAAATTGTACTTAAATTATTTTAAGTATATTATAAAAACAAAACAAAACAAAAACAATATTTTTTCCTAACTAAAAAAAATTTAAAATTACGAAACAACAAAAATCCACCCATTTTTTGTGCAGGTGCCAATAAATTTTGGCATAGAATTTTGGCACCCGAGGGGCAAGGGGAGGAGGAGGGAGGAAAGAATGGTCTTCTTCTCTCAATCGATGTTTTATAGGGAGGGGGGCGAAAATTTTGTTTGGAGCCCCCCCCCCGGGGGCCCCGGGAGTGCATTTGTCCCCCGAGGGGATGAAGTTTCCTCCAAAATGGAATTGAATACAGCGCCAATATATTTATTTACATATGTATAAAACACTATAATTTTTGGAAAAAAGAATTTGTTGAAAATTTTAAAAATTGAAAAGCGCCAACAAAGTCATAAAAAAATTATATTTTAAAAAAGCAATTAAATTTATAAAATAAATAATTGCTTGCAAAAATTTGCGCAATTATGAATAAAAACAACAATAATAATATTATGTAAGCCAAATGAAGACCTTATTTTAACATTTTTTTTTTAAATTTTTTTATTAATTAATTTTAAAATTTTTCAAACAAAAAATGAACACACTGACCAGCAACAGTTGGTGCAGTTCACGGTCGTTCAGCGCCTGGTCAAGCAGTTGCTGCTGGTGCTGAACACCGGCCACACAATCGGTCAGCACGCTCATTTGGTCCTTTTAAAGGTGGAAAAGATAAATAAAAATTTAATAATCTTTTTAACAATTATCAAAATTAAAATAAAATCATTTTTGTTTACGAGTGAAAACAGCACGCGCTCAACGCCGGCAATTTGTGTCCGATTTGCTTGGCCATCAGCATTATTATCTGTTGGAAACAATTTTAAAATAAAACAAAACAAAATGTATTTTTAAATAAATATTAATTCTAATTTTATTTAGTGTTATTTAATTTTTTTTATTAGTCTTTTAAAATTATCTTCGTTTGTCATGATTAAAATGATGTAGGTTTACTATTACCGTAATTAAAATTATTATCATTTTTTAAATTATTTATTATTACTATAATCGTTAATTAAATTGGTTATTATTATTATTATTATTATTATTAAATACCGTAATTTGTTGCTGGAAGGCACTCAAAATCGCAGGAATCGCCGCCGGGCAATGATTGGGCGCCAAAATATGACGGGGAAGCAGCCAATTTTGGGTTCAAATTGTTGTTGTTGAGCCGGGAATTGTTCACCGATGACACAATGTTACTCTAAAATAATGGGAAAAATTAAATTCAGTAAAAACTAATGTGATAAATATCAAAAATTAAATAAATTTAAAAAAAAAGAAAAAATATTTAAATTTCCAAAGTAAATTCACACCAATGTTTTTTGTATGTCGATGCATTTTTGAATATTAGAATTATTCGAATTTTCCTAGTATTTGTTATTTGAAAATATTCAAATAAATACGAGGAGTTAGTATGTTATTTGAATACAAAATTATTTTTAAATTCAGTAAATTCGAATTAAATTTGTAGTCACTTCTGCATGGCATTTTTCAATTCCATTTTTCTTTATTATTTTATATTATTTTTTTAAAGGTTTCGAATTTAATTTCGCAGTATTTATTATTTTAAAAAAATACGAGGGGTTACATTGTGTTATTTGAATATCTTCAATTGAAAATTCTAATTTTATTCATAAAATCTAAAATCCTCTTTTTCAAAACAAACCAAAAAAATAGAACAATAAAGAAAAACGGAATTTTTTCAAATTTTACAGAGTTTAAAACCAAATTTTATTTATGTAACTCCTTGTATTATTTGAGTATCATTAAAATTGCATAATATTTAAATATTAATTGCCCCCTCGTCACTTTTAGCCGACGCCGGGCGTTGTAACGGCGAACATTTTCAATGGTTTCGCTAAGGTGCACTCGCGCGGGCACCGTCTTCCGCAACCATTCGTGCCGTAAGCACTGAAAAGCCGTCAAAAAATGCTTTTCCTAATTTATAAATTTGTGAATAAAAATTTATTGAAACAAAATCAAAAGGCTGTCGAAGGTAGCAAGCTAAGTTGTTTTTTTATTGGATTCGAGGATGAATGTTTTTTTTGAAAAATTGATCGGACTGATCGACATTCTCGATCGATTCGAGGTTTGAGATTTTTTAATGATCTCGATCGAAATGTCAATCCTCAAGTCCAAACTCTAGTTAACATATTCAAAAAACTAACAAACAAAATTTTCAATCTTTAATTATTATTAAATGATTTGTTCAACAAAAAAACGACCTGCTCAGGCGTTGCACGATGCTGCACGTCAACGCGCAACAGCCGTCCCAACAAATCCTTGGCCGGCTCGCTGATGGACGTCCAAATTGGGTCGGAAATCTCAAAAAAAATTTTGCGAATGCAAATGTAAATGGCACAACCAACAATTTGCAAATAAGCGCTTAAAACAGGGTTGCCCTCGGGTAAAGACAATTCCCAAGGACAGACATGTTGATTTCCAAGGACATAACAGAAAAATTTGGCCAAATCCAAGGTCGCTCAAAAAATGTTCTCCAAAACCAATTTTTGGAGTCAAATATAGGGAAATTGCGAAAAATTTCCGAAAATTCTGCTATTTGCAATTTTTTTTGCAATTTTTTCTGTTAAAATTATAATATATTTAAATTTCCAGCCAAATCTTCATTTTCCAAGGACATTCTTGGAAATAAGGACATTTTCAATTTTTCAAGAACGAGTGTCCATTTCTAAGGACTGTCCTTGGCACATCCAAGGACGAATGACAACCCTGGCTTAAAATTAATTGTTTTTTAATAATTTTTGCACACCCACTGCTGACTGACTGAGTAATGTGCCCCACAAATTTGTTGAAAAACTTCGTCCGGCCGGCCCACAAACGGCACACGTCCACAGAGCAGCACGTACAGTATGACACCTATTAATAAATATATTTATAAAAAATGTTATTGTAATTAATTAAATTTTTAAAAAAAAAATCAATACAAAAAATGTTGTCTCGTCTCACCAACACTCCACATGTCCGCCGCCTTGCCGTACGCCGTGCCCGCCACAACTTCGGGTGCCATGAATTGCGGCACGCCAATGCGACCTGAACTTTTAACACAATTATTGCATCAATCCTCTGTTTTAGTCGGGGAGGAACACCAGGATTATGTGTACTAAAAAATTTCTTAAATTTTTTTTTTGCATAAAATGCATAAATTAAAAAAAAATGTAAAATATAATATAAAATTCACAACATTTTCTAAAAGATTCATTTTTGGCAAAATTTGCATAATTTTCACCACCGCACCTGCCGGACACGCGGCGGCGGCGCCATTGGCATCGGATGGCAGGCGATAGGCAAGCCCCAGGCCTCGGACCTTCAATGGCGCGTTGTTTTCCTTACTGAATTTTTTTTGTTTTTTTACAATTTTTTTAAAAATCTAAAAATTTTCATTCTTTCTTTTTTTTTGCATTTTTAAAAATCTAAAATTCATTCATTCTGCTCACTTGGCCAACAGCAAATTGTGTGGCCGAATGTCGCGATGCACAATGTTCAGCGAGTGCATATAGCGAACGGCCTCAACAAGCTGACGCGTGTAATGACTGAACAAAAAAAATTAAATCATTTTTTATTAAATATTTATTTTTTTTTTTAGTGAACACCTTGCCACTGCCTCACTGTAGATGAACCCGGCGGCGGCACGCCTGACAACCTCAAAGCAAATGTCCTCACCTTCGATCCATTCAAAAACCTTAAAAAAGTTTACCTTAAAAACATTTTTGTTGTTCTTTCCAATTTTTGTTTAAAGGTAATAATTTAATAATTTAATTTTTTAATAAATAAAATATTCCAAAATTTAAACTTAATCAATCTTTACTCTTAACAGAAATATTTTTGTTGTTCTTTTCAATTCTTTTTAAAGTAATAATTTAATTTTTTAATAAATAAAATATTCCAAAATTTAAACTTAATCAATCTTTACTCTTAATTTAGATTCAAAAATATTTTTATTATTCTTACCAATTTTTGTTTAAAGTTAATCAATTAAATATATATATATATAAGATTTATTAAATTAAAAATATAATTTCAACAATGAATTTTTAATTAAAATGAATTTATATTTAATTGATTGACCATATGCAAGGCATTGTTTCCGGAAATCACGTCGTTGAGTTGCACAAAATAGGCATGTTTTAATGAGGCACAAATTTCCACCTCCTTTTCCGCATCTTTAAAGGGGGGGGGGGGTTGGGAGTTTTTTTTGAAAAAATTTATTACGTACCCTCCTGACTGAGTCCGGAAACGGCACAAAATCGCTTCAAATCCAAACTCTTCACCGTGTGGCTCCGCCCGGTGCTCCGATGCAACGCTCGGTAAACCGTACAAATTGGGCCCCTGGCAAAAATTTTAACAAATATTACCCAAAATTGTGCTAAAAGCTTAATTTTTTAAATCAAAAATTTATAAATTTATTTCTTAAAACCAGTGCCCGGTGGGCACTGTTTTTTTTAAATTTCTTGATATTGAAATCGCCAAGGCGATTTTAACACTGAGTCTAGGCGCGCTTCGCGCGGCATTTTTTTTTTGGCGGTTTTTTGACATTCCCTCATTTAAATTTATCTTTCTCTTTTCACATTCCCTTTTTGGTTTTTTAAATCCTAATTAAATGGGGGAAAAAAACATCTTCCAAAGATTAATACAGAGATTTCTGGAGAAATTTGAGGAGAAAAGCACAGAGATATAGGGTAATAGCGAGAGATTTCAGTAGAGATCCACGCCGAGATTTATGCCCACCCCCTCACTTCCTTTCCTCCAATCCTTTCCTCCCTTCCCTTCCTTTCCGTTCCTCCACTTCACCTCCCCTCCCTTTCTCTCAATATATTTTCTTCCATTCATCTCTTCCTCTCTGCCGTCTCTCTTCCCTTCGGTTCATCTCTTCCTTCCTCCTTCCTTTCCTCCACCTCACCTTCCTTCCTATCTTCCTTTCTTTCCTTACGTGCATCCCTTCCTGCCATCCGTTCCTCTCTTCGGTTACTCTCTTTTTCCGTTCATCTCTTCCATTCCTCCACCTACCCTTCCTTCCCTCCTTTCCTCTCTTCCTTTCATCCACCTCACCTCCTTTTCTCTCTTCCATTCCTCCACCTTCCCTTCCTTCCTCCCCTCCTTTCCTCTCTTCCTTTCATCCATCTCACCTCCTTTTCTCTCTTAATTTTCTATCTTCTCTTCCGTTCATCTTTTCCTTTCCTCCACGTTCCCTTCCTTTCTCTCTTCCCTTCCTCTCTTCCCTTCCGTTCATCTCGTCCATTCATCCACCTCACCTCATTTCTCTCTTTTTTCTATCTTCTCTTCCGTTCATCTTTTCCTTTCCTCCACCTTCCCTTCCTTCCTCCCCCCATTTCCTCTCTTCCTTTCATCCACCTCACCTCCGTTTCTCTCTTCCTTTCCTCCACCTTACCTCCTCCTTTCCTCAATTCCTCTCTTCTCTTCCGTTCATCTCTTCCTTTCTTCCGCTCACCTTTTTTATTTTCTTCCTTCCTTCCATCCATTCCTCACCTCACTTCTTCCCTTCCTTTCTTTTTTCCGTTCATCTCTTCCATTCCCCTCTTTTCTTACGTTAATCTTTTCTTTCCACCCCTCACCTTTTTCCTCTCTTCCTTCGCTTCCTTCCTCAAATACCTTCTTCTCTTCCTTCCCTCCCTTCCGCACCTCCCTTCTTCTCTTCCTTTCTGCCTTCCGTTCATCTCGTTCCTTCCTTCACTTTTACCTCTTCCTTTCCTCTTTTCACCTTTTTTCCTCGCTTCCTTTCCTTCCTTCCTCACCTCCCTTCTTTTCATCCTTTCTTCGTTCCTTTTCTTCAATTCCTCTCTTCTCTTCCGTTCATCTCTTATTTTCCTACGCTCACCTTTTTTCTTCTCTTCCTTCCCTCTCTTCCTCACCTCCCTTCTTTTCTTCCTTTCGTTCCTTCCATTCCTCTCTTCTCTTCCGTTTATCTCTTCCTTTCATCGGCTCACTTTCTCTCTCCTTCCTTCCTTCCTTCCCTCCCTTCTTCTCTTCCTTTCTTCCTTCTCTTCATCTCCTTCCTTTCCCCCCGCTCACCTTTTTTTCTAGCTTCGCTTCCGTTCTTCCGCTCACCTTTTTCCTCTCTTCCTTCCCTCCCTTCCTCACCTCCCTTCTTCTCTTTTTTCTTCCTTCTCTTCATCTCCTTCCTTCCTTCTCTTTTCCTCCTCTTTCCTCCCCTCACCTTTTTTGCTCTCTTCTTTTCTTCCTTTCATTTCTCCTCCACCTTCCCTTCTTTCCTCTTTTCCGTTCATCTTTTCCTTTCCTCCACCTCACCTCCCCTCCCTTTCTCTCAACATTTTTTTCTTCCATTCTTTCTCTTCCTCTCTTCTCTTGCCTTCAGTTCATCTCTTCCTTCCTTTGCTCCACCTCACCTTCCTTCCGATCTTTCTTTTCTTCCCTTCCGGGCATCCTTTCCTTCCATCCGTTTCTCTCTTTCTTCCCTCTCTTTCATTTCTGTTTTCCCTTTTGATCATCACTTTCTTTTCTTCCCTTTTGTGCTCTTACTTTCCTCTCCACGCCCCCCCCCCTCGCTTCCTCTCTTCCGTTCCTCGCTTCCCTTTCGTTCATCTCTTCCTTCCCCCCCCCTCTCCCTCCTCTCCTCTCTGCTTTTCCTCTCTTCCTTCTCCCACCTCCCTCCTCTCTCCCTCTCTTCTTTTCTTCCCCTCCGCTCATCTCTTACTTCTCGCCTCCTCCTTTCTCCCTCTTCCTTTTTTCTTCCCCCCCCCCCCCTCCCTACACTCTCCCTCTTTCTCTCCTGCGCTCTCACCTCTTTTTCTTTCTGAAATTTGTGTTGTTTTTTAATTAAAATACTGCTAAAAACATTTTAAAAAAATTTAAATAAAAAAACTTGACTTTAAAATATTTTTAATTTAATATTATTTAATTAAAAAACTAATTTTGGCACTCGGGATTTGATCCCAAACAATAACCAATGCCCACCCACCAAGTGCTTAACCACTACACCACCGATTCAACTGTGGATTTCCCTTATTTTCCCCTCACCAACCCCCACCCGTTTGTCTTTTTCGAACATTTTTTGATTCTTGTCAGCAGCACATCTACCCTTCAGACTTGGCTGATCCGGCCCATCTATAGCTCATTTGATAGCCCATGGTCTGTAGATGTGCCCTCCAAAACATTCCATCAACGGTTAGGGTACTCCCCGCCGAGCTGGGAGCCAAACAATGGGGGGTGGTCAAAAAATTTGTGCCATTTTTAGACAATTTTTCGGGATTTTCTCGAAAATGCCTAACCCAAACTTTAATTTTATACCTTCCCCATATCGGCCACCCCAAACAATGGGGGGTCTTGTGAAAAGAGTTTTTTGATCCGACCCCTAGTTCAAAAGTTATTCGAGGAAATGTGTAAAAAGGGGGTAGAAATATCTTATATAGAGAACCAGTGCCCGGTGGGCACTGTTTTTTTTAAATTTCTTGATATTGAAATCGCCAAGGCGATTTTAACACTGAGTCTAGGCGCGCTTCGCGCGGCATTTTTTTTTTGGCGGTTTTTTGACATTCCCTCATTTAAATTTATCTTTCTCTTTTCACATTCCCTTTTTGGTTTTTTAAATCCTAATTAAATGGGGGAAAAAAACATCTTCCAAAGATTAATACAGAGATTTCTGGAGAAATTTGAGGAGAAAAGCACAGAGATATAGGGTAATAGCGAGAGATTTCAGTAGAGATCCACGCCGAGATTTATGCCCACCCCCTCACTTCCTTTCCTCCAATCCTTTCCTCCCTTCCCTTCCTTTCCGTTCCTCCACTTCACCTCCCCTCCCTTTCTCTCAATATATTTTCTTCCATTCATCTCTTCCTCTCTGCCGTCTCTCTTCCCTTCGGTTCATCTCTTCCTTCCTCCTTCCTTTCCTCCACCTCACCTTCCTTCCTATCTTCCTTTCTTTCCTTACGTGCATCCCTTCCTGCCATCCGTTCCTCTCTTCGGTTACTCTCTTTTTCCGTTCATCTCTTCCATTCCTCCACCTACCCTTCCTTCCCTCCTTTCCTCTCTTCCTTTCATCCACCTCACCTCCTTTTCTCTCTTCCATTCCTCCACCTTCCCTTCCTTCCTCCCCTCCTTTCCTCTCTTCCTTTCATCCATCTCACCTCCTTTTCTCTCTTAATTTTCTATCTTCTCTTCCGTTCATCTTTTCCTTTCCTCCACGTTCCCTTCCTTTCTCTCTTCCCTTCCTCTCTTCCCTTCCGTTCATCTCGTCCATTCATCCACCTCACCTCATTTCTCTCTTTTTTCTATCTTCTCTTCCGTTCATCTTTTCCTTTCCTCCACCTTCCCTTCCTTCCTCCCCCCATTTCCTCTCTTCCTTTCATCCACCTCACCTCCGTTTCTCTCTTCCTTTCCTCCACCTTACCTCCTCCTTTCCTCAATTCCTCTCTTCTCTTCCGTTCATCTCTTCCTTTCTTCCGCTCACCTTTTTTATTTTCTTCCTTCCTTCCATCCATTCCTCACCTCACTTCTTCCCTTCCTTTCTTTTTTCCGTTCATCTCTTCCATTCCCCTCTTTTCTTACGTTAATCTTTTCTTTCCACCCCTCACCTTTTTCCTCTCTTCCTTCGCTTCCTTCCTCAAATACCTTCTTCTCTTCCTTCCCTCCCTTCCGCACCTCCCTTCTTCTCTTCCTTTCTGCCTTCCGTTCATCTCGTTCCTTCCTTCACTTTTACCTCTTCCTTTCCTCTTTTCACCTTTTTTCCTCGCTTCCTTTCCTTCCTTCCTCACCTCCCTTCTTTTCATCCTTTCTTCGTTCCTTTTCTTCAATTCCTCTCTTCTCTTCCGTTCATCTCTTATTTTCCTACGCTCACCTTTTTTCTTCTCTTCCTTCCCTCTCTTCCTCACCTCCCTTCTTTTCTTCCTTTCGTTCCTTCCATTCCTCTCTTCTCTTCCGTTTATCTCTTCCTTTCATCGGCTCACTTTCTCTCTCCTTCCTTCCTTCCTTCCCTCCCTTCTTCTCTTCCTTTCTTCCTTCTCTTCATCTCCTTCCTTTCCCCCCGCTCACCTTTTTTTCTAGCTTCGCTTCCGTTCTTCCGCTCACCTTTTTCCTCTCTTCCTTCCCTCCCTTCCTCACCTCCCTTCTTCTCTTTTTTCTTCCTTCTCTTCATCTCCTTCCTTCCTTCTCTTTTCCTCCTCTTTCCTCCCCTCACCTTTTTTGCTCTCTTCTTTTCTTCCTTTCATTTCTCCTCCACCTTCCCTTCTTTCCTCTTTTCCGTTCATCTTTTCCTTTCCTCCACCTCACCTCCCCTCCCTTTCTCTCAACATTTTTTTCTTCCATTCTTTCTCTTCCTCTCTTCTCTTGCCTTCAGTTCATCTCTTCCTTCCTTTGCTCCACCTCACCTTCCTTCCGATCTTTCTTTTCTTCCCTTCCGGGCATCCTTTCCTTCCATCCGTTTCTCTCTTTCTTCCCTCTCTTTCATTTCTGTTTTCCCTTTTGATCATCACTTTCTTTTCTTCCCTTTTGTGCTCTTACTTTCCTCTCCACGCCCCCCCCCTCGCTTCCTCTCTTCCGTTCCTCGCTTCCCTTTCGTTCATCTCTTCCTTCCCCCCCCCTCTCCCTCCTCTCCTCTCTGCTTTGCCTCTCTTCCTTCTCCCACCTCCCTCCTCTCTCCCTCTCTTCTTTTCTTCCCCTCCGCTCATCTCTTACTTCTCGCCTCCTCCTTTCTCCCTCTTCCTTTTTTCTTCCCCCCCCCCTCCCTACACTCTCCCTCTTTCTCTCCTGCGCTCTCACCTCTTTTTCTTTCTGAAATTTGTGTTGTTTTTTAATTAAAATACTGCTAAAAACATTTTAAAAAAATTTAAATAAAAAAACTTGACTTTAAAATATTTTTAATTTAATATTATTTAATTAAAAAACTAATTTTGGCACTCGGGATTTGATCCCAAACAATAACCAATGCCCACCCACCAAGTGCTTAACCACTACACCACCGATTCAACTGTGGATTTCCCTTATTTTCCCCTCACCAACCCCCACCCGTTTGTCTTTTTCGAACATTTTTTGATTCTTGTCAGCAGCACATCTACCCTTCAGACTTGGCTGATCCGGCCCATCTATAGCTCATTTGATAGCCCATGGTCTGTAGATGTGCCCTCCAAAACATTCCATCAACGGTTAGGGTACTCCCCGCCGAGCTGGGAGCCAAACAGTGGGGGGTGGTCAGGAAATTTGTGCCAATTTTTGACCATTTTTAGGGATTTTCTCGAAAATGCCTAACCCTAACTTTAATTCTACACCTTCCCTATATCGGCAACCCCAAACTATGGGGGGTCTTGTGAAAAGAGTTTTTTGATCCGACCCCTTGTTCAAGAGTTATTCCACAAAAGGTGTAAAAAGGGGGTAGAAATTTCTTATATAGGGAATGAGAGTTGGCACCCCGCTCCCCGACGATTTTGGTATCTCCGACAGTGCCTTCCCCGGCAACCCCGACCTCCCCCTCCCGACTCCGACAATGTGTTCTTCCCCGACCTTTCAACCCCGATCCCCGACTTTTCCCTCCCCAAATGTCGGGGTGCCAACCCTACTAAATTAAGAAAAAAACAAACAAATAAGATTGATTGATTGATTGATTATACTACTTTTCGATCAGATCACAGATCTGGTAATGGTGCGTGAGAAGTGCCGTTTCTTGGCCATCCGGCACAATGCGCGGGGGTGGCGGCAATGCAATCACATCGATTGGGGCTGCCGATGTGCCTTAAATCATTATTATATAAATAGGCACCAAAAATGTATGCAAAAATGTATAACTTAATTATAGTAAATATAAAAAGAAATAATTTAGGTATATAAATACAATTTTTGCTCTTTCACTCATAGAAATTGGAATTAAAAAATAAGCAAATAGAAGGTTTGTATTAACAAATCTTTATTTTAAATTTGTATTATATTAACGTGCCAAAAAAAATATCGATGTATTATTTGAATATTAGAATTGTTCGAATTTTCCTAGTAAAATTTCAAAATATTCAAATAATAGAAGATTTAGTATTTTTAATTCGGGTTTTCTTTGTTATTTCTTTTTTTATTTAAAAAATTGAATTTTACTAAAAAATTAATTTTGTGAAGATATTCAATTAATGTATACCTAACTCCTCGTAAATATTTTCAACTTCTACCAGGAACTCGAATTTTACTCCTAATATTTAAAATTTTCTTTTTTTCTAAAAAAATATTAAATTTTACAAGTAAATTCGAATTTGAGTTTAAAAAGTTTTTTTTAATTCAAATCTAGTATTTTGAATATTTTCAAATACTTTCGTTTAATCTTAATATATTCAAATATATTATACGACGATATAAATTAATAAATATTACGGCTCGTCGATGGTATTGCGTCGTGTTGTTGCAGTTGTTGTTCACCGCTGTTGTGGTGGCATTGGCATTTTGGCTCTTCAAAACTTGTGGCCAGTGCGTTTGCCGTCAAAACGTTGTTGAGCACGTCCATCGGTCGGCGAATGGAGCAAAATGCATTCGGAAATTCTGCAAAAATGATTTTTTAAAATGTTTAATTGGTAAATTTACATTTTGCCTTTCTTTATAAATAAAGTTTGAGCAAAAGTTTGAACATTTTGTGCTTTAATTTATTAAATTCTTACATAAAAATGTCCAAAACAGCATCACTTTGTGAGGTTTATTTATGTGTTTTTATTATAATTTTTATAAAAATAAATAAAAATGCAATTTGTTGACGGCGGTGAGAATAATTTGTAGCACCAACAAATTAAAATGAGCTAAAAAAATACCAAAAATATTATTTAAAAACATGTTAATAACTAACTAACTATCATAAATTTAAAAATAGTTAAATTTGTAAATTTCAAAAAATTTTAATTTAATAGGGATTTATTAGCAAAAAAAATGTAGATGACAATACACGAAAATAAATTGAAAATTTTTTTTTATAACCAAAGAAGGAGAAGAAAACCCCCATTTTTCAGCATCGTGTCCCAACTTGGGCACAGGCTTTTGAAAAAGATTTGTTGGAAAATCCCCTGGGGGGACATCGCCGCCAAAAATCCGTGGAGCGATGCGACGCGGGGATTTTGCTTGGAAATTTTGATGATGAATGAGCGGGGGGCGGGGGGGGGGGGTGAAGAACACTGCTCTTTCGCCGCAGGGGATTTTCCCGGAAAAAAACAGGAAAGTGTTTGAGCGTTTAAAATAATTAATAATTAAAATATAAAATTTAAAAATCCAATTGAATTCTTAAATATGCAATTAACGAGTATAACACATATGCTTTTCCAAAAAAACAGGGAAAGTGTTTGAGCGTTTCAAATAATTAATAATTAAAAAAATAATACAAAATTTAAAAATCCAATTGAATTCTTAAATATGCAATTAACGAGTAGAACACATATGCTTTTTCAAAAGCTCTTTTAAAATGCGTTTTTGATTTTTCTTTTCTTGTCAATTTTAGGGCCAAAACGACGATAATAGGTAATTATGGGTCGGGCGGGGCTCCAGAAAATTATTAATGAGGTTGTCGCGTCGCGTCAGCGCTTCTGGGGCCAAAACGAGCCTAATCCATCATTTGCCTGGCGGCGGTGACAGCGCCGGAGGGAATTTTCGGGCGATGTGAAAGATCAGCCAGCCCCCCCCCCTCTCCCCGCTGTCCCTCATTTACCTTGGCCACCGGCTCTCTAATGAGGCCAATTTTTGGGGCTAAGAAAAATATTGATGAAATTTTTAAGGAAATGCATAAATTTTTGCGTTAAAAACATTTTTAATCAAAAAAAGAAGAATTAGAGAATACTGGTCTTAAATAAGGGAATTTAAAAATATTTTAAGTACAATACAATTTAAGTCGTCGTCGTGTAAAACCAACTGATAAGATAACGAACGAACGACCATTCTGAAAATACCAAATTTTTTTCGAATTAATCAAAATAAATTTATATATAACTTTTATTTAGTGGTATTAAATTGCCAACATTCCATTATAGTATTTCCGGGTGGTCTTCAGAGGGGTTAAAATAACAAAAAAAAATTTTGTAATTTTTGCTGAAAATGGGGGCAAAAAAAAATCCAATTTCACAGCGACGACCCCGTTATTATAATCGAACATGAATGGATTATAGGGGCCGGTGGGGGGGGGGGGGGAAATAATTTCGGACCACAACAAAACGCCGGGGGGGGGGGGGGAGAAGGCTTTGAGAGGGAAGAATTGATTGGGGGGGGGGGGCGGGGAGATTGGCTCTCATACATAAATATGGACAAAAAAAATTTTGGGCGGTTAGGATTTTTAAATTAAAAAAAATTGGACCTGGGAAAGGGGGCAATGGAGCAAAAATGTTGTGATTTTTTGTTGTCAATTTTTTATGAACTTTTAATTCAAAAATGGGGGGAAAAATTTGTACAGGGCTCCCATCGAGTAATGACAATTCACAAGTACAAACATTGTTGATTTCCAAGTACATAACGGGCCAATTTTACGAAATTTAAGTACACCCAAAAAAAAATTTCTCCAAAATCAATTTGAGGGCCAAATTTAGGGGTTTACCCAAAGATCAGAACCGTATTTTTTATTGAAAATTTTGAATCTACACAATGCCAAATCGCGAGTACAAATTTTCAACTCCGGCCGAGGCAAGTACATTTTTAATTTTAAGTACGAGGGTCCATTTTCAAGCACCGTACTTGCCATTCAAGTACGTAATGAGAGCCCTGATTTTACATAATATAAAATTTGAATTAAAATTTAGTATCAATTTTTGTTTTTGAATATAGGCCTTAGAAAAAGCTAAGTAAAACTTTTTAATTTTTTGATTAAAAACCCGAAAAAAACATGTTTTTTGTTTTTTTAGACGAAAAATGGATGAGAAAAAAGTTTAATTAATTTTCAAAAAAGTATAAATAAACAAAAATTTCCCACACTTTGTGAGAGAACACATTTTGGGGGAAATTCGATCGGGCATTTTTCGTCGTCAATGACGGAAACAAATTGCGCCGCCGGTGTGGTGGGGGGAGTTGTGCAAATATTTGCGAATTCCGCGAGGCAAAAAATGGTGAAAATGAGAAGAAAATGCCATCCCCCGCCGGCGGCGTCCATGGGAAAGTTTTTCGTCAATCAAAATTTTCGATAAAAATGCAATTTTTTCAATTAGGGTTCCACCCCGACCCCTCGGGGGCGGGAAAGTCGGGGTCGGGGACGAAAATCCCCGACCAAAAAAGTCGGGGTCGGGGTTTTTCCCGGTAAAAACTCCGAAAAAATTCAAAAAAATCGGGGATGAAAACCCCGACTAAAAAAAAAAATTTCGATGGCATTCAGGGATCAGGAAATTATTTGAGATTAGCTCATTTTTCAACAACAAAAAAAAATTTTCCAATTTTTTTGCGAATCCTTAAATATCAAAATTTAAATTTGTTATTAATCTCAAGATTTGGGGGTCAATGGATTTGTTGAAAAATGCCAATTTTTCTCGAAAGCCGTAGAGAGAGAGGAGGCGGCTGGAGGTAATTAGGCCCCGGTTTCTGACAGGAAATGCGAAAATTTGATGGGCCTAGGACGGGGGGGGGCAGGGGGGCGGGCGAAGGTTGTCGTCGCCAGAGGGCGCGGCCTCGGCACCGCTTCTTCAGCGAGCCTGCGCTTAAATGGCACTGCCCGCCGGGGCCATGCCACGCCGCAGCTCCTGCTGGCTGCTTAGGGCCCCCTGTTTTGTGTGTGTGCAATGTGTGTGTGTGTTGATTGACTCCCCGGGGGGCTAAAAGGCACTCTAAGCACTCATTAAAAGGATGGCCAGAGAAAAGCGTGGCCAGATAAGAGAGGAAGACAGAGAGACAGAGAGAGAGGGAGAGAGAGAGAGAAAGGAAGGAAGCTCTTGAACACAGGCACTAGAGGAGGAGAAGAGAAAGAGAATGTTGGTTAGAGAATCAGAGAAAAGAGGGTTAGAGAGAACAGAAAAAGAAAGAGAACGTTGGTTAGAGAGTCCAAGAAAAGAGAGCTAAGGAGAAGAGAAAGAAAACGTTGGTTAGAGAGAGTCATAGAAGAGAGAGTTAAGAGAGAAGGCACGAGATAGTGGAAGTTAGAGAACAGAGAAGGCAACAGAATGGGTGCAGACAAGCAGAGCAGGCTGTTC
Source organism: Globodera rostochiensis (assembly GCA_018350325.1). Taxonomy (NCBI): domain Eukaryota; kingdom Metazoa; phylum Nematoda; class Chromadorea; order Rhabditida; family Heteroderidae; genus Globodera; species Globodera rostochiensis. Next base: position 43,952 of record JAEVLN010000018.1, read on the forward strand.
AGTGTCTACCCATTATTGCCAAGTCTCCTTGCTAACGGTGCAGCAGAGAAAGAGCAAAAGCATCCTTTCGCCTCTGCGTCTGGCACCAATTGTTGGCAATCATGTGTAAAAAAAATTCTTTTATTTTTGTGCAGATTTGCACCGATCCAAGCAAAAGGAAAAGACCTGCTGACAAAGGAAGGTCCCCCCAGGTGTCCGTGGAGTTTCGGTATGAAATTTGGTGGGTGGATAAAGCACCCCTGGGTTTATAAACTAAAATATTGCTAGTTATTGCAAAATGCCCTCCGGGGAGGAGATATAAGGCTTTAAAAAATTTATTTTTAGAAATCAAAACGGTCGCCCCTATGGTTTTGCGACCCCACTTGAGAAAATCGACAACCCCTAGTCTAAGAAGGGCCAAACAAAGTTTTTCAAAAAGATTCTTCTAACCAAAAAAGAATTTAAACAAATCATAAATAATCGATCTGCACCCAACAGGGTTTGAACCTGTGAAGGGCAAAAACCAACCGGAAAGGATAAGCACTGTACCAACGGAAGTCGGAATTGAAATTTTTCTTAGATAGTTAGTACAGGAATGATAATGGAGAAAGTTATGGGCGGCTTCAAATTAACATGTTGTGGTGGCTTAAAAAGATCTCCTCCCCGGAGGGCATTTTGCAATAACTAACATCAGTTTAGTTAAAAACCCTAGGGTGTTCTAACCGAACCCCCATGTACACCTGGGGACCTTCCTTTGTGTTTGCCGTGAGTGTTGAAATTTTTTTTGAAATTTTAATGTAGAAATTATGATTTGGCATTGCGTCGATCAAATTTTTGGCAATGGTATGGAATCGGAGTCCTAACGGGAAAAATTTTAAAAGTTCAGAATGCATGTTTTCTAGGGTAAAAATAAGCGTAGAGTAAAGAATAGGCAAAATGTTAGCCCCGGGTGGGACTCGAACCCACGTCCTCCACCCAATCCGTGGGCAGCTCTTCCAACTGAGCTACCGGGGCGTCCCATTAGCCTGTTCTTTATGGATGATCTTTTGCCCCCGCCATAGGCGTTTTAACCGTCTCGTCCAACCAGCGGAATTCTCTCTCATCCTTACAGTAGAACACGAATCCGAGCTCGGAACATTGATTTTTTTCGGTTTTGACCATTTTGAAAATGCATATTTTGGCACTTTTTGAGACTCAAATAACAAAAATGCAATAAAAAACTTGAGGATTTCGTAGCCACTTTTGCAAAAAAAATTGTTAACAAATGACATTTTTGAGCATATGTATAAATTCCACCTAATTATTATTTGTGTAAGGTCAGAGTATACCGTGTCGGTAATACAGAAAAAGACCGTGCCGTGCCGAACAAACACTACTTTTCGGTTCTGCGACCCCCCACCCCCCCCCCCCCCCCCCGCCAACCCCAAGTAATTTGGATCGAGAAACACTATAATGATCTCCAATTATATCGGATTTTGTTCGCGTTTATGGACAATTTACGCGTTGACGACGAGACACATTTCGATCAGATCGATCGAAACAATCACAGAATCTCTTTTTTGGGGGCCAAGGGATCAATATTGGCACGCCGCTCCCTCTCCTCCAGGCCCTCCAACGACTCGCCGGTGGCGGCGGCGCCTGTCCGTTGCGCGTGTGCGACCACTCTAATGATGGTGGCCGCAATTGATGCTCCCCCGACGGCGGATCTTTGAAATCAGCAGAATTTAAGTGATTTTTGAAAACCGTGACGACGACAACGACGCCCCATTCACATTTGAATGGGTAAAAAATGATCCGTGCCCCCCCCCCCCCCGATTCGTTCCCTTTTCAAAAGGTTTTTCATTATACCTAACTTCTTTCAAAAATCTAACCAAATCAACCAATTTTTCAATATCATTCGAAAGCTTACAATTACAGTAGTAGAAGTTTTCAACAGCAAAAGCTAAGCGATTGGCCAAATCTCAAAAACAGTTATGACCAGCAGAAAACACTTTTTTGGCCATAACTTTTTTAAGAATTGTCCAATAGCTTAGCCTTTGCGTTTGAAAGCTTCTCTAGCCATTGCATCTTTCAAATGATATCGAAAATGTTTAATTTGGTTAGATTTGAAAGAAGTTATAACGGAAAAACTTCTGAAAAGGGGAACGAATCGTCGTCTTCCGCCCATTTGAATGCGTGGGGGGGGGGGGGCTCTGTGTTCTCGTCGCTCTGGCCAGACTTGATCAGTGAGTTCTTCGAATGGCCGCAACTTGGCAACAAAATGTCCGGAATTTCGCTCCACGACTTCTCCGTCGTCGTCGGCGGATTCGATGGGGGCCAACTCGTTTTGCTATGCGGCGTCGTCACTTCGCTGCTGCTACGCCTCCGACTCCCTTTTTTCAGCTGTTCCACAATTTCATGGATCTCACGGCCTTACAAATTAGACTCCGGCAATAATTATAATTCGTTTAGATCAAAATTGTCGCACCTTTAGTTTCGGGCAGTTCCCTGACCTGACGTTATTTGATTTTAAACTAGGGTAGGCATGGGGTGTACGGAGAATTGCGCACCAAACAAAATTCGGACTTAATAACATTTGTTGACCTAAACCGATTAGCTAAAAACATAATGCCAAATGAAAGCTCCCGATGAGTAGCAACTATAATCAAGCTAAAGCTTTGAGATTGGGCAATGCTTAAAAGTTATGGCCAGAAAGACCAAAAATGGCAATTTTTTGAGTTTTTTTTTTTACTTGTGTTGGCTATCATTGCCCAATCGCAAAGCTTTAGCTTGATTTAGTTGCTACTCATCGGGAGCTTTCATTTGGCATTATGTTTTTAGCTAATCGGTTTAGGTCAAAAAATGTTATTCTGGGACTGAAATTTAGTGCCGGGTTTTTGAGCTCCGTTATAAATGGTCCCGGTTTTCCCAAAAATCCCGGTCCCGTGCCACCCTGTTTTAAACCCATTGAAGGGGAACAAGGGCAAAATGCCAAACTCACCAAATACCAAATGGAGACAACGGACGGGATGATGAAACTTGGGGCATGGAATGGAAATGGAAACACTCAAATGTAAATGTGTACAGTGGGATGAAGGACCAAACGTCAATCAGTTCCTGAAGTCACCAAATTAGCTGTTACGCCCTCCATTTAACTCTTATTTGTACGGTTGCTCCCCGAGCCCTCGGGGACAGAAAAAGTCGGGGTCGGGGTTTTCGCCCTCGCCCAAAAAAGTCGGGGTTCGGGGTTTTTTTTCAGCAAAAACCCCGAAAAATTCTAAAAAGACGGGGTCGGGGACGAAAACCCCCGACTAAAAAAAGTCGGGGGGTTCGGGGACGGGGAGCAACCCTACTTATTTGTTAGAAACACTTCTCACATAAAGGGGCAGTGTGATGAACGAGAAAATGAAATTGATGACCTAAAGCGGTGCGGACAAGAAGTTGGAGAAGGTCAAAAAGTTGAACCCGTTGACCAACCGTGTTGATACAGAACACTACGGACTGGACGAGGGAACGAAAGCGTTGCGGGACAAGTTCAGAAGTGATGAAAAAGGCAATTGGGCCCAACGCGACGCTAAACCCCAACGATTTTCCTTCATGTCATTTATGTTTTTTTTAAATCGTGAAGCGATCAGTGAATTGTACATATCCTTTGGTTGTGGCTACTAGGGCTGTTCGAGACTTGAAATTTACCGAGACTCGAGACCGAGAAATGGCACCGAGGCTCGAGACCAAGAAATGACCTCGAGACAAGCGACCCCAAAAAAACTAAAATTTTCTCGAGTTGAGACCACCCGAGACTCTCGAACAACTCTACTGGCTACCCACCCGTAAGCGAAGCGGGCCAACTGTGCCCCAGGAACGTTTAACATCTCATAATAAGTGAAAAAGTTTATGAGCTGTTAAACGTTCCTGGGACACAGTTGGCGGGACGCAGTTGATCCCCCACGCACCCGTAAGTGATGCCATAGGCCACCAACGAAGCGACACATCCTGTTGGGCAAGGTCAGCTGAATTGCACAACCCAAGAAGACCAAAACTGACCATATTTGAAGTGATTGTTGGTGTACAGAATGGAACCTGCAAAAAGAGCGGGGTAAAACTGAGAGTAAACCAGTGCTGTGATATCTGCGGATGTTTCCTCATTCTGTGGTTTTTGGGAAGGCCAATGAGGATTTTTTTTGAAATGCGGAGTGGTCTTTCGAGATTCCTGTGGCCTTTTTGTGGTTTTTTGGGAAAAATGACAATAAAAAGCATTTGTTTTCTTAACAAATTCCAACAAAAAATTTTCCCGGAACCTCTCCATTTGCTAAAAAAACTTCAGAAAATTAGCATATTTTTAGTTGCAAAATCCCTTAACAAATTGATTCTCGGTGGCGCCTATCGGCACCGCCGACTCCCCCCTCCCCCCCCCCCACCCTCCGCCTGTTCCAAAAATTTGTGAAAAATCGCACGCAAAAAATAGATAAAAAAATGCTAAACAATGCTTATTTGTGGCAGAAAATTGCTCAAAACAATTGTTTGTATCCAGATAATGAAGAAATGTTGAATTTGCGGATTTTAGGTACTAAATGAGGATTTTTAAAATTTTGAGATCACAGCCCTGGAGTAAACAAAGAAAGTGCGCGTTAATGGTGACCCTCCGTGGTCATCCGATCGAAGACAATGTACGCACAAAGGCACAGTGTGTTGGCGACGGCACAAAAAATGAGCATTGGCCGACGACCAAACCAAAAATGGCACAAAATGTTTTTTAGGCAGAGGAACCGGCAAAAAAAGGCATCGAACTTCTCTACGGTGCATGCGCCAATGATTGATGCAAAAAAATTGGCACAAATGAAGGCAAGGGACGAGTACTGAAGAAGAAGAAAGCAGCAATGGTCGACGACAAATTGAAGCAGTACCTGGCTCGATTCTACATCAAAATGTGTCTCGAGAAGGTCGGTTGAGATGTAAATGATCGGCCAAATGCCAACTGGAACAGAGGTCGTGGATTGAAGACAATTAGACTCTAAAAAACCGATGGTCTGAAGCGCCAACGTGCCAATAGCCACAGCTTTGCGAAGATGAGGCTACAGAGTTTTTGAAGTTTTAATGAAATTCTTAAGAAAAATGGTCCAAATCGCAGAAAAATGGACAAAAAACTGCATCGCGGAAGGGCGAAAAGATCCGGAATTCCGGTTTCCGGACATTTTTGGGCTTGGAATTCCGGTTTCCGGACATTTTGGGCTTGGAATTCCGGTTTCCGGACAGTTTCGGCTTGGAATTCCGGTTTCCGGACATTTTGGGCTTGGAATTCCGGTTTCCGGACATTTTGGGCTTGGAATTCCGGTTTCCGGACATTTTGGGCTTGGAATTCCGGTTTCCGGACATTTTGGGCTTGGAATTCCGGTTTCCGGACATTTTTTGGATCCGGAATTTCGGTTTCCGGACATTTTGGGCTTGGAATTCCGGTTTCCGGACAGTTTCGGCTTGGAATTCCGGTTTCCGGACATTTTGGGCTTGGAATTCCGGTTTCCGGACATTTTGGGCTTGGAATTCCGGTTTCCGGACATTTTGGGCTTGGAATTCCGGTTTCCGGACATTTTGGGCTTGGAATTCCGGTTTCCGGACATTTTTTGGATCCGGAATTTCGGTTTCCGGACGTTTTGGGCTTGGAATTCCGGTTTCCGGACATTTTGGGCTTGGAATTCCGGTTTCCGGACATTTTGGGCTTGGAATTCCGGTTTCCGGACAGTTTCGGCTTGGAATTCCGGTTTCCGGACATTTTGGGCTTGGAATTCCGGTTTCCGGACATTTTGGGCTTGGAATTCCGGTTTCCGGACATTTTGGGCTTGGAATTCCGGTTTCCGGACATTTTTTTGGATCCGGAATTTCGGTTTCCGGACGTTTTGGGCTTGGAATTCCGGTTTCCGGACATTTTGGGCTTGGAATTCCGGTTTCCGGACATTTTGGGCTTGGAATTCCGGTTTCCGGACAGTTTCGGCTTGGAATTCCGGTTTCCGGACAGTTTGGGCTTGGAATTCCGGTTTCCGGACATTTTGGGCTTGGAATTCCGGTTTCCGGACATTTTTTGGCGTCCGGTTACACCCCTGGTACCGAATACCTCCCCACCTCTCGGACGACTTCCACCATCGCCCCCCACAACGACAAATTGGCGCCGCCGTCGCCGCCCCCGCGGCGATTCTCCACCATTTCCTTCATTACCTCACTAATGAATGCTGAATGGTTGTCGAGCTGAATGCCTGCAAAAGGCCACACACATTCACAAAACAAAATAAGGGGGTACAAATTAGTGCTGCTCGAGACCCAAAATTCCCTGATACTCGAGACTCGATACCGAGACCGAGACTTGACCCCGATACTCGATAACGAGACTTGCCCCCGATACTCGATACCGAGACTCTCGTGCAGCACTAGTAAAAATGTCGTACACCTTTACCATGGTAAAAGTCCAACGCCTCCAATGCCTTCGTCCGATCGTTTTGGTTGATCAGCAAAAATTTGGGCGATTCTTTTAACGGCAACACAACCAAGACGGACAGAACACCTGGCACCGCACCAATTCCTGAAAACGATTTGGAAAAATTTCATTTTTGTGATCGGTCGGAGGGGTGATCAAACCGACAAGTGCCAAAAGGTTATGGCCCAACAACAGATCCATGCCCATTCCCATGCCAATTACATTCACGGCGAGGTACGACACTGAAAATTCAATTTAAAATGCCAAATTTGTTATGAAAACCTTCACTGAGAAAACTGCACGTTCCACGATATGCGGTTGGGGTTGTTTCCTGAAGATTAAGTCGCTTAAAGAAAGACGTTGGCAGGGAGTCGTATTGAAAGGGAATAATGCCCCACTCTATTAGACGTTAATTACTCAAATGGCTATCGGACATTTGGACATTTCGCACATTGGACGGTTCGCACACTGGGGGAAAGTTGGCCAAAATAAGTTGGCATTGTGTTTTTTGAGTTTGTTTTGATAATTTATTAAAATTTGAGTACAATTTTAGTCAAATAATTCAACTTTCACTAAATTTCAAGTTTATCCATCCATCTAAAATACTTTACAAGCTTTTATTAAATATGTGCGAAATGTCCTTCCCGCCCCCCCCCCCCCCCCCCCCCCCCCTCCCACCAGTGTTCAAAGTGTCCGTTTTTTCACTAGGGTGCAAAATGTCCAATGTGCAAAATGTCCGGACACCCACTCAAACACCTAAGCCATTAGACCACTCATTTGTCCGGTTAGTGCCATTTTTCAGTGGGAATGCCGCACTTGAATGAAGAGAATAAGCGCGCCAAATGAGAGTCCTGAGCCGACCGCAGCGATCGAACGGCCACAAAGCAGCAGTTCAGGCAAGTGGAGGAGCAGTCCAAGGGCACTAACCGCAGTGCCAAGTAGAGAGACGGCATTGGCCAGACAAAGGCTGTCTTGTGGCAAAATGGAAATTGAAATGACGTCATTTGGAAAAGATCGCGCAGCACTTTTCCGTCCATACGTTTCCGTGACGATTGGAGTGCAAAGCGTACCTTTTGAAGTTGAAGAAGGGAACGAGTCGAGGATTTTGAGTATTTGTAAACCCAAAAAATGAATTGGCCATTGGGATGTTCGAGACTTGAAATCTACCGAGAGTCGAGACCGAGAAATTACCCCGAGACTCGAGACACAAAAAAGCGAAAAATTCCTCGACTCTCGAACATCCCTATTGGCCACAGTGAGTTGAGAATTTAAATAATCCGAATTACGCATTTTGAGTAGTTTAGCCCGTTGCGCTAATCTTTACTAGTCCTTCGAAGGTAAATAAAATTTAAAATATTGCCAAGAATGTCGAGGAGTTATATTTGCGAACTGCCAAAATTGAAGTTTCCAATTTCTCGTACTTTTCAGGGTACAACTTTCTTGAACTTTGTAATGAGATGGGTGGGACCCGTTTGAATTTTAATGAAATTTAGGAGGTTTGTAAAAGGAAAATACAAAATTTTCCAAAAACATTTCTAATCCCTCCGCGCACAAAAGCTTTTGAAAAAAATCTGCTGACTGACCCGCGAGGTATCCGAGGAACCAAATGTTCAGCAAAAAGCTCCAGAACCAAGTGAACTCCCTTTGATGGTCATCATAAGGTCAACCGGTGGAATTGGTTGGCACTTACCAGGACGACAATGGACCTAAAATGGTCCTTTTGACGTACATGACCAACGTTTTGCTAAAAATTATTCCCCCCCCCCCCCCCCCTGCGGATCCGGGAAGTTCGGTGCGGACCAGTTCCGCGCGATCAGTTATAACTTAATCATTAGAAAAGCAAATCAAACAAAATCGATATCATTCAGAATCTCTCAGTATGCTGAATCTTTGATCAAGCAAAAGCTAATCGATTCGTTTTTTCTAAACTATTTCTCGTGCCAGGCTGGCACCAGGGATGCCAAATTGCCTTTTTTAAAACCCAAATGCCATAATTTTTGAAATTTGCCTTATCTTTTTGCCATATTTCCATACTTGCAATACTTGAATTCGTACAATTCGAAGTTTTTGGTTGCAAATCTCTTAACAAATTGAGTAAAAAATTCAAATTTTCTCGGCGGCGCCTATCGGCACCGCCGGCCCCCTTCCCCCGGAAGTAAAGTAGAATTCTCAAAAAAAAAAAAATTGTTTTTTTGAAAATTCCTTAAGAAAACTGGCGTAAAATGCCGACCCCTCGATGCCATAAAAATGCCTTATTTTTGGAGCCAATTGCCATATTTTCTCAAAGGGCCTCTCATAACTTCTTTTGTTTAAGTCAAATTGCCTTGCTCTTTTCAGTTATAACATCTACAGACATGGCGGGTACTCTCGAATGATTTTAATATTGTTTGGGTTGGTCATATAAACAAAAAGTTACACCGTTTCAAACTTGTCGGCGCTGAACTGGGCCGTGCCGAACCGACCCCGACGACCCCCCGCCCCTCCCCCCTGCTGTTCTTTCTCACCTGTTCCACGCTCAATGTACGAATTGTTGATGAATTCCCTGTGGATGACGGTAGTTAGTAATATTGATTGGATACAATCACCCAAACAGCAGCACACCCAATTGACAATGCCGAAAAATCTGTTGTAAAATGCCCTCCCCCCCCCCACGAACAAAACCGTGCCAATCGTTGGTAAACAAAGATTGTGCCTCTCTAACAAATAAGTCACTAGAGACCGGAATTTTGAAAATCGCCGAGACCGAGATTTAGGGATGAGCCGATACCTAGACTTTCGAGGTCATAAAGTCTCGAAATTCCGAGAGTCTAGGTCTCGAAGTTTTCAACAAATTTCCGAGATTCGAGACATAGACTCTCGGAAAATCTCGGTCGGGATCTCGATTTCGGACGGTCTCTATAAGTCACGACTTACCGAAAAGAGTCACCTGAATTAAAACAAAAAAAAAATTATTTTTGCATTCGTTTAGCACTGGTTACCGGCCGTATTCGGGTAGGAGGATGAGTACCCTTCCTGAACAATAACTGTGAGTGAATACAGAGAATACGTATTTCCTCTAATAAATCCCCCGGGGGGTTCTATTTTTTAACCCCTCCAAAAAGGTGGGGGGTCTAATAGAGGGGGGGGGGTCTAATAGAGGGGGGGGTCTAATAGAGGGGGGGGGTCTAATAGAGGGGGGGGGGTCTAATAGAGGGGGGGGGTCTAATAGAGGGGGGGGGTCTAATAGAGGGGGGGGGTCTAATAGAGGAAATACGGTACTTTGAAGGGATTATGTACCAAAAAGTTTGACAGGGAGGCCACGGAAGCGATTAAAGCAATTATTTTTGATGGATTTCCCCTGGAAAAAGTTGTTAATGAATGACAAAAGTGAGAGAAATCAATTCAAACCTTGGGGCAAACATAGGTAATTAAGCGATAATGACCTGAATTGTTGATGCAATAGAGAGCTTTGTTAAATGGGGAGGAGGAAAAGAGTCAGAGTTACATGTTGGCAAACGAAAATTTGAATGCTCTTCACCCCCAAGTTCAGTTGGGGGAAAAGCATTCGAGGGTGAAGGGCAAGGGGAGGAAAAGCTGAACAGTTCCAGAGCATTGAAGACGATCAGAGAGAAGACAAACAAAAGGGGTGCGCTTCGTTCCCCCCCCCCCCCCCCCCCCGGCCGGTTTAAAAAATCATACCTCGACTCTTAGTCAACCGAGTTCTAAAATCTTAGTACTATTCGAAAGCTCTAAGTCTTTAGAATATTTGTGCAAGTTAAGCTAATCGATCAAAGAGCTTGCAAAAATGTTACAGACCACTGATCACGAACAAGTCGAAATTTGCGAACAAATTTTATTTTCTGACATTCTCAACAGTTAATGAAGCATTTAGTCCGCTTAATCATTAATTCTACAGCCCTTAAGCTCTAGAAAAGATACTAAATTTGTAAAATTTGGTTGGCAAAGAAAGGAGTTATGGTGTTTGAAAGGCGTCAAAAATCGCTCGGGGGGCGGTGGGGGGGGGGGAACGAGCAGTACCAAAACAAAAGATACTCCAAGCTTTTTTGGGGAATGTCTTTAACTGTCTGTTAATCTAATCAGCACTTTTATGATGATTCCGGCGGACCCCCCCCCCCCCCCCCCCAAACCTCCGGCGGTTAGTGCTTTTCCGGGGTGTCCGGACGTTTTGCACACTGGTGCAAAATTTCGGGTTTCGGTTTTTATTTTCCGATTTTGCGCATCCCTGCCGCCCACCAGCAGCAGGATCCGAGTTGGTTCCTGCTGCTGGTCGGCGTCGCTTCTCGGGCGTTTTTAATCTCCGGTGCCGTCTTAAATTCTTCAAATATCACTTTTTTGCGCAATGAGTGGTGACCCGCCGGCCTCCCCCCCCCCACCCCACCCACACCGCTGGGGGATGACAAGGACCCCGGTTGTGCACCCTCTGCCCTTGAGTTAGCTTGGCTTGGGGCCGAAGGTCACACAATCCACCCATCAGAGCCCTTCGGGGGAGGAGAAGTGGGTATCTCACCGTTTCGTTCTCAAATCTGCAATTATGAAAGCTTATTACGGCTCGCTTAGAGCCTAAACCTAAGCGGCCTAAGCTTAGGCATTTTGCTTCTTTTTTTTTTAACTGGCATTTCTCCTTTTTGGCATTTTTCCCCCTGCTCCCGCTCTTTTCCTCTCTTCCGTGCATCTCTTTCAAAAAATACAGCCATTTTTTAAGATTTTGGTTTGATTGTTCTAGCAATTTTATATGAAATTAAAGGCTTAAAAATTTTCCACCTTTTTGCGTTTGCTTATAGAAACCCTGATCAGGGATGGGAACCGCTACCGCTACCGCGCGATATTTACCACATTTAGCGCCCTTTTTGGGCATATCGCATACCGCATTGGGGAAAATTGGTTTATCGCATACGCTATCGCATTTCATGAGCGCGATATTACACCCCTAACGATTTGAGCACTTTTTCAATTTTGAGCTGAAACTTAAAAATTTATAATGCTTTTTTTATATTTAAATTTGAAACAAAAAAATGCTTAAAATTTTTTAAATTAAATTTTCTCTTTTATTCAATTCTTCCTAATATTTTTTCAGTACTTGCGTAAGCACTCCGAACTGTTTGACGGCATGGAAATGATCAGCTATGAGGAGGCAAAAAATAAAATTCAATAACAAAAAATATTTCATAATAATGTGTAATTTTTAAAGAAGAATTTCAAAAAAATTGTTTGTTTGATCACTTTTAGGTGATCAGGTTAGCCACTTTTCGGCGCAAAACGCTTGTACAGCTTGGTGCCCACGGGGTTGGTCAGCGGCACAGCCTAACGATGCAATGTTGGCGGACATCCAGGCCAACGAGTACCTGGAGTACGGCACACATGAGGTGGGGGTTAAAAAATAGAGCCCGGTCAATCGAGATTCTCAGCCCAATCGATTGACGAAAAATTTTACCGAGATCTTCGAGATTCTGATCGAAATCTTGATCGACCTACCTTCGAAATTCTTGACCCGATCGAAATCTTGATCAACCTACCTTTGAGATTCTTGATCGAATTCCCGATCGAAATCTTGATCAACCTACCTCGGAGGGTTTTGATCGAATTGTGGATCGAAATCTTTTTTCGAGATTTGATCGATATCCCGATCGACTTTTGTGATTTTTGATCGAATTGTGGATCGAAATCTTTCTTCGAGATAAAAATCGAAATCCCGATCGACTTTTGTGATTTTTGATCGAATGATCGATTCCAGCCTGCTGATGGCAGTCTGGAGCGGCTTTTTTTTTTAAGTTCGCCCCAGAACGTCATGCGTCTGCTTACAAAATTAAAATAAAAAAATTAATTGATCCCATTCAGCTTCGCGCCGCGCAAAAAAATGCGCCGCGCAAAAAAGCGCACCGCGCACATAGCCGCGCCGCGCTCATAGCCGCGCCGCGCTCATAGCCGCGCCGCGCAAAAAGCGCGCAACGCAAAAAACCGCGCCGCGCAAAAAGCGCGCAACGCAAAAAACCGCGCCGCGCAAAAAACGCGCAACGCAAAAAACCGCGCCGCGCAAAAAAGTGCGCCGCGCACATAGCCGCGCCGCGCTCATAGCCGCGCCGCGCTCATAGCCGCGCCGCGTTCATAGCCACGCCGCGCAAAAAAGCGCGCACCGCAAAAAACCGCGCCGCGCAAAAAGCGCGCAACGCAAAAAACCGCACCGCGCAAAAAAGTGCGCAACGCAAAAAACCGCGCCGCGCAAAAAACGCGCAACGCAAAAAACCGCGCCGCGCAAAAAAGTGCGCCGCGCACATAGCCGCGCCGCGCTCATAGCCGCGCCGCGCTCATAGCCGCGCCGCGTTCATAGCCACGCCGCGCAAAAAAAGCGCGCACCGCAAAAAACCGCGCCGCGCAAAAAGCGCGCAACGCAAAAAACCGCACCGCGCAAAAAAGTGCGCCGCGCACATAGCCGCGCCGCACAAAAAAAAGCGCCGCGCAAAAAAGCGCGCCGCGCTCTTAGCCGCGCCGCGCAAAAAAGCGCGCAACGCAAAAAACCGCGACGCGCAAAAAGCGCGCAACGCAAAAAACCGCGCCGCGCACATAGCCGCGCCGCGCAAAAAAGCGCGCCGCGCTCATAGCCGCGCCGCGCAAAAAAGCGCGCAGCGCACATATCCGCGCAGCGCAAAAAAGTGCGCCGCGCACATAGCCGCGCCGCGCTCATAGCCGCGCCGCGCAAAAAAGCGCGTAGCGCTCATAGCCGCGCAGCGCAAAAATCGCGCCGCGCACATAGCGGCGCCGCGCGCCGCGCTCATAGCCGCGCCGCTCAAAAAAGCGCGCCGCGCTCATAGCCGCGCCGCGCAAAAAAATGCGCCGCGCAAAAAAGCGCACCGCGCACAAAGCCGCGCAGCGCAAAAAAGCGCGCCGCGCACATAGCCGCGCCGCACAAAAAAATGCGCCGCGCAAAAAAGCGCGCAACGCAAAAAACCGCGCCGCTCACATAGCCGCGCCGCGCAAAAAAGCGCGCAGCGCACATAGCCGCGTCGCGCAAAAAAACGCGCCGCGCACATAGCCGCGCCGCGCAAAAAAATGCGCCGCGCAAAAAAGCGCGCCGCGCTCATAGCCGCGCCGCGCAAAAAAGCGCGCAACGCAAAAAACCGCGCCGCGCAAAAAGCGCGCAACGCAAAAAACCGCGCCGCGCACATAGCCGCGCCGCGCAAAAAAGCGCGCCGCGCTCATAGCCGCGCCGCGCTCATAGCCGCGCCGCACAAAAAAGCGCGCAGCGCACATATCCGCGCAGCGCAAAAAAGTGCGCCGCGCACATAGCCGCGCCGCGCTCATAGCCGCGCCGCGCTCATAGCCGCGCCGCGTTCATAGCCACGCCGCGCAAAAAAGCGCGCACCGCAAAAAACCGCGCCGCGCAAAAAGCGCGCAACGCAAAAAACCGCACCGCGCAAAAAAGTGCGCCGCGCACATAGCCGCGCCGCACAAAAAAATGCGCCGCGCAAAAAAGCGCGCCGCGCTCATAGCCGCGCCGCGCAAAAAAGCGCGCAACGCAAAAAACCGCGACGCGCAAAAAGCGCGCAACGCAAAAAACCGCGCCGCGCACATAGCCGCGCCGCGCAAAAAAGCGCGCCGCGCTCATAGCCGCGCCGCGCAAAAAAGCGCGCAGCGCACATATCCGCGCAGCGCAAAAAGGTGCGCCGCGCACATAGCCGCGCCGCGCTCATAGCCGCGCCGCGCAAAAAAGCGCGCCGCGCTCATAGCCGCGCCGCGCAAAAAAGCGCGCAGCGCACATAGCCGCGCAGCGCAAAAAAGCGCGCCGCGCACATAGCGGCGCCGCGCAAAAAAGCGCGCCGCGCTCATAGCCGCGCCGCGCAAAAAAGCGCGCCGCGCTCATAGCCGCGCCGCGCAAAAAAATGCGCCGCGCAAAAAAGCGCACCGCGCACAAAGCCGCGCAGCGCAAAAAAGCGCGCCGCGCACATAGCCGCGCCGCACAAAAAAATGCGCCGCGCAAAAAAGCGCGCAACGCAAAAAACCGCGCCGCTCACATAGCCGCGCCGCGCAAAAAAGCGCGCAGCGCACATAGCCGCGCCGCGCAAAAAAACGCGCCGCGCACATAGCCGCGCCGCGCAAAAAAATGCGCCGCGCAAAAAAGCGCGCCGCGCTCATAGCCGCGCCGCGCAAAAAAGCGCGCAACGCAAAAAACCGCGCCGCGCAAAAAGCGCGCAACGCAAAAAACCGCGCCGCGCACATAGCCGCGCCGCGCAAAAAAGCGCGCCGCGCTCATAGCCGCGCCGCGCTCATAGCCGCGCCGCGCAAAAAAGCGCGCAGCGCACATATCCGCGCAGCGCAAAAAAGCGCGCCGCGCAAAAAAGTGCGCCGCGCACATAGTCGCGCCGCGCTCATAGCCGCGCCGCGCAAAAAAGCGCGCAGCGCACATAGCCGCGCAGCGCAAAAAAGCGCGCCGCGCACATAGCGGCGCCGCGCAAAAAAGCGCGCCGCGCTCATAGCCGCGCCGCGCAAAAAAGCGCGCAGCGCACATAGCCGCGCAGCGCAAAAAAGCGCGCCGCGCACATAGCGGCGCCGCGCAAAAAAGCGCGCCGCGCTCATAGCCGCGCCGCGCAAAAAAGCGCGCCGCGCTCATAGCCGCGCCGCGCAAAAAAATGCGCCGCGCAAAAAAGCGCACCGCGCACAAAGCCGCGCAACGCAAAAAACCGCGACGCGCAAAAAGCGCGCAACGCAAAAAACCGCGCCGCGCACATAGCCGCGCCGCGCAAAAAAGCGCGCCGCGCTCATAGCCGCGCCGCGCAAAAAAGCGCGCAGCGCACATATCCGCGCAGCGCAAAAAAGTGCGCCGCGCACATAGCCGCGCCGCGCTCATAGCCGCGCCGCGCAAAAAAGCGCGCAGCGCACATAGCCGCGCAGCGCAAAAAAGCGCGCCGCGCACATAGCGGCGCCGCGCAAAAAAGCGCGCCGCGCTCATAGCCGCGCCGCGCAAAAAAGCGCGCCGCGCTCATAGCCGCGCCGCGCAAAAAAGCGCGCCGCGCACATAGCGGCGCCGCGCAAAAAAGCGCGCCGCGCTCATAGCCGCGCCGCGCAAAAAAGCGCGCCGCGCACAAAGCCGCGCAGCGCAAAAAAGCGCGCCGCGCACATAGCCGCGCCGCACAAAAAAATGCGCCGCGCAAAAAAGCGCGCAACGCAAAAAACCGCGCCGCTCACATAGCCGCGCCGCGCAAAAAAGCGCGCAGCGCACATGCCGCGCCGCGCAAAAAAACGCGCCGCGCACATAGCCGCGCCGCGCAAAAAAATGCGCCGCGCAAAAAAGCGCGCCGCGCTCATAGCCGCGCCGCGCAAAAAAGCGCGCAACGCAAAAAACCGCGCCGCGCAAAAAGCGCGCAGCGCACATGCCGCGCCGCGCAAAAAAACGCGCCGCGCACATAGCCGCGCCGCGCAAAAAAAATGCGCCGCGCAAAAAACCGCGCCGCGCACATAGCCGCGCCGCGCAAAAAAGCGCGCCGCGCTCATAGCCGCGCCGCGCAAAAAAGCGCGCAGCGCACATATCCGCGCAGCGCAAAAAAGCGCGCCGCGCAAAAAAGTGCGCCGCGCACATAGTCGCGCCGCGCTCATAGCCGCGCCGCGCAAAAAAGCGCGCAGCGCACATAGCCGCGCAGCGCAAAAAAGCGCGCCGCGCACATAGCGGCGCCGCGCAAAAAAGCGCGCCGCGCTCATAGCCGCGCCGCGCAAAAAAGCGCGCAGCGCACATAGCCGCGCAGCGCAAAAAAGCGCGCCGCGCACATAGCGGCGCCGCGCAAAAAAGCGCGCCGCGCTCATAGCCGCGCCGCGCAAAAAAGCGCGCCGCGCTCATAGCCGCGCCGCGCAAAAAAATGCGCCGCGCAAAAAAGCGCACCGCGCACAAAGCCGCGCAGCGCAAAAAAGCGCGCCGCGCACATAGCCGCGCCGCACAAAAAAATGCGCCGCGCAAAAAAGCGCGCAACGCAAAAAACCGCGCCGCTCACATAGCCGCGCCGCGCAAAAAAGCGCGCAGCGCACATGCCGCGCCGCGCAAAAAGCGCGCAACGCAAAAAACCGCGCCGCGCAAAAAAGTGCGCCGCGCACATAGCCGCGCCGCGCAAAAAAATGTGCCGCGCAAAAAGCGCGCAACGCAAAAAACCGCGCCGCGCAAAAAAGTGCGCCGCGCAGATAGCCGCGCCGCGCTCATAGCCGCGCCGCGCTCATAGCCGCGCCGCGCTCATAGCCGCGCCGCGCTCATAGCCGCGCCGCGCTCATAGCCGCGCCGCGCTCATAGCCGCGCCGCGCAAAAAAGCGCGCAGCGCAAAAAAAAAGTGCGCCGCGCTCATAGCCGCGCCGCGCAAAAAAGCGCGCAGCGCAAAAAAAAAGTGCGCCGCGCACATAGCCGAGCCGCGCTCATAGCCGCGCACCGCGCCGCGCAAAAAGCGCGCAACGCAAAAAACCGCGCCGCGCAAAAAAGTGCGCCGCGCAAAAAAGCGCGCCGCGCTCATAGCCGCGCCGCGCAAAAAAGCGCGCAGCGCACATAGCCGCGCAGCGCAAAAAAGCGCGCCGCGCACATAGCGGCGCCGCGCAAAAAAGCGCGCCGCGCTCATAGCCGCGCCGCGCAAAAAAGCGCGCAGCGCACATAGCCGCGCAGCGCAAAAAAGCGCGCCGCGCACATAGCCGCGCCGCGCAAAAAAGCGCGCAACGCAAAAAACCGCGCCGCTCACATAGCCGCGCCGCGCAAAAAAGCGCGCAGCGCACATGCCGCGCCGCGCAAAAAGCGCGCAACGCAAAAAACCGCGCCGCGCAAAAAAGTGCGCCGCGCACATAGCCGCGCCGCGCAAAAAAATGTGCCGCGCAAAAAGCGCGCAACGCAAAAAACCGCGCCGCGCAAAAAAGTGCGCCGCGCAGATAGCCGCGCCGCGCTCATAGCCGCGCCGCGCTCATAGCCGCGCCGCGCTCATAGCCGCGCCGCGCTCATAGCCGCGCCGCGCTCATAGCCGCGCCGCGCTCATAGCCGCGCCGCGCAAAAAAGCGCGAAGCGCAAAAAAAAAGTGCGCCGCGCTCATAGCCGCGCCGCGCAAAAAAGCGCGCAGCGCAAAAAAAAAGTGCGCCGCGCACATAGCCGAGCCGCGCTCATAGCCGCGCACCGCGCCGCGCAAAAAGCGCGCAACGCAAAAAACCGCGCCGCGCAAAAAAGTGCGCCGCGCAAAAAAGCGCGCCGCGCTCATAGCCGCGCCGCGCAAAAAAGCGCGCAGCGCACATAGCCGCGCAGCGCAAAAAAGCGCGCCGCGCACATAGCGGCGCCGCGCAAAAAAGCGCGCCGCGCTCATAGCCGCGCCGCGCAAAAAAGCGCGCAGCGCACATAGCCGCGCAGCGCAAAAAAGCGCGCCGCGCACATAGCGGCGCCGCGCAAAAAAGCGCGCCGCGCTCATAGCCGCGCCGCGCAAAAAAGCGCGCCGCGCTCATAGCCGCGCCGCGCAAAAAAATGCGCCGCGCAAAAAAATGCGCCGCGCAAAAAAGCGCACCGCGCACAAAGCCGCGCAGCGCAAAAAAGCGCGCCGCGCACATAGCCGCGCCGCACAAAAAAATGCGCCGCGCAAAAAAGCGCGCACCGCAAAAAACCGCGCCGCGCTCATAGCCGCGCCTGCGCAAAAAAGCGCGCAACGCAAAAACCGCGCCGCGCAAAAAGCGCGCAACGCAAAAAACCGCGCCGCGCAAAAAAGTGCGCCGCGCACATATTCGCGCCGCGCAAAAAAATGCGCAGCGCAAAAAAGCGCGCAACGCACATAGCCGCGCCGCGCAAAAAAATGCGCCGCGCTCATAGCCGCGCCGCGCTCATAGCCGCGCCGCGCTCATAGCCGCGCCGCGCTCATAGCCGCGCCGCGCAAAAAAGCGCGCCGCGCACATAGCCGCGCCGCGCAAAAAAGCGCGCCGCGCTCATAGCCGCGCCGCGCAAAAAAGCGCGCAGCGCACATAGCCGCGCAGCGCAAAAAAGCGCGCCGCGCACATAGCGGCGCCGCGCAAAAAAGCGCGCCGCGCTCATAGCCGCGCCGCGCAAAAAAGCGCGCAGCGCACATAGCCGCGCAGCGCAAAAAAGCGCGCCGCGCACATAGCCGCGCCGCGCAAAAAAGCGCGCAACGCAAAAAACCGCGCCGCTCACATAGCCGCGCCGCGCAAAAAAGCGCGCAGCGCACATGCCGCGCCGCGCAAAAAGCGCGCAACGCAAAAAACCGCGCCGCGCAAAAAAGTGCGCCGCGCACATAGCCGCGCCGCGCAAAAAAATGTGCCGCGCAAAAAGCGCGCAACGCAAAAAACCGCGCCGCGCAAAAAAGTGCGCCGCGCAGATAGCCGCGCCGCGCTCATAGCCGCGCCGCGCTCATAGCCGCGCCGCGCTCATAGCCGCGCCGCGCTCATAGCCGCGCCGCGCTCATAGCCGCGCCGCGCTCATAGCCGCGCCGCGCAAAAAAGCGCGAAGCGCAAAAAAAAAGTGCGCCGCGCTCATAGCCGCGCCGCGCAAAAAAGCGCGCAGCGCAAAAAAAAAGTGCGCCGCGCACATAGCCGAGCCGCGCTCATAGCCGCGCACCGCGCCGCGCAAAAAGCGCGCAACGCAAAAAACCGCGCCGCGCAAAAAAGTGCGCCGCGCAAAAAAGCGCGCCGCGCTCATAGCCGCGCCGCGCAAAAAAGCGCGCAGCGCACATAGCCGCGCAGCGCAAAAAAGCGCGCCGCGCACATAGCGGCGCCGCGCAAAAAAGCGCGCCGCGCTCATAGCCGCGCCGCGCAAAAAAGCGCGCAGCGCACATAGCCGCGCAGCGCAAAAAAGCGCGCCGCGCACATAGCGGCGCCGCGCAAAAAAGCGCGCCGCGCTCATAGCCGCGCCGCGCAAAAAAGCGCGCCGCGCTCATAGCCGCGCCGCGCAAAAAAATGCGCCGCGCAAAAAAATGCGCCGCGCAAAAAAGCGCACCGCGCACAAAGCCGCGCAGCGCAAAAAAGCGCGCCGCGCACATAGCCGCGCCGCACAAAAAAATGCGCCGCGCAAAAAAGCGCGCACCGCAAAAAACCGCGCCGCGCTCATAGCCGCGCCTGCGCAAAAAAGCGCGCAACGCAAAAACCGCGCCGCGCAAAAAGCGCGCAACGCAAAAAACCGCGCCGCGCAAAAAAGTGCGCCGCGCACATATTCGCGCCGCGCAAAAAAATGCGCAGCGCAAAAAAGCGCGCAACGCACATAGCCGCGCCGCGCAAAAAAATGCGCCGCGCTCATAGCCGCGCCGCGCTCATAGCCGCGCCGCGCTCATAGCCGCGCCGCGCTCATAGCCGCGCCGCGCAAAAAAGCGCGCCGCGCACATAGCCGCGCCGCGCAAAAAAGCGCGCCGCGCTCATAGCCGCGCCGCGCAAAAAAGCGCGCAACGCAAAAAACCGCGCCGCGCAAAAAACCGCGCCGCGCAAAAAAGTGCGCGCCTATGTGCGCGGCGCATTTTTTTGCGCCGCGCACTTTTTTGCGCGACGCAGTTTTTTGCGCGGCGCGCCTATGTGCGCGGCGAAACACTTTTTTGCGCGGCGCGCTATATGTGCGCGGCGATTTTTTTTTGCACAGCGCGCCTATGGCGCGGCGCATTTTTTTGCGCGGCGCACTTTTTTGCGCGGCGCGCCTATGTGCGCGGCGCACTTTTTTGCGCGGCGCATTTTTTGCGCGGCGCGCTTATGTGCGCGGCGCATTTTTTTGCGCGGCGCGCCTAGGTGCGCGGCACACTTTTTTGCGCGGCGCGCCTATGTGCGCGGCGCATTTTTTTGCGCGGCGCGCCTATGTGCGCGGCGCACTTTTTTGCGCGGCGCACTTTTTTGCGCGGCGCGCCTATGTGCGCGGCGCACTTTTTTGCGCGGCGCATTTTTTGCGCGGCGCGCTTATGTGCGCGGCGCATTTTTTTGCGCGGCGCATTTTTTGCGCGGCGCGCTTATGTGCGCGGCGCATTTTTTTGCGCGGCGCATTTTTTGCGCGGCGCGCTTATGTGCGCGGCGCATTTTTTTGCGCCGCGCACTTTTTTGCGCGACGCAGTTTTTTGCGCGGCGCGCCTATGTGCCCCGGG